>JAYMFX010274771.1:5075-18080 GCA_036784945.1 Monocelis spectator
AACATTGTTTTATAATTAATAGTATGTTATAGATTATTATATATATTTGTTGGTTAATTATGGAAGTATTTTACGTTTATCAGAAAAATTTTACTTTAACAATATCAGAACTTAGTCTTTATGCCTTCAAACAAACCAAATGTAAATCATGTCTTATGTTATTATTAGATGACATGACTAAGTATATATTTAGGAAGGTGTTTCTCCTGTTCATTATGCAATCGAAAAGGGAAATCCTGAAATCCTGAAATCTTTACTAGACGGAGGTGCAAGACTTGATACTCAGTTTTATGTGAGTAAATTTTAATTTTAGATTTACATAATTGAATGATAGCTATTTGATAAGGGAATTTATTCCAAATCTATGTACAACATTAACATTCTAAATAAAACATTGTTTTTTTAGAAAAGCACAAGTTAACGGCTTTCAGACTGTCATAATTTTAATACACATAGAGGATATTCTATTTCTTGTAAACTAAGACAAATAATATTGAATTTATAAAACTGCAAATATTTTAGCAAATATCACTGCATATAGTGAAGCTGACACGATTGTAGCTAAGATTGTCAATACCAGTTGTCAATTGTTAATTTTTGAAATGCCTTTACAATAAATATCCTTTTCTGATAATCATCTTCAAGATTAGCAATGTTGTAATAAAGAGGTGTAACATGCTAGAAATGCAATATATGTGAGGTTTATAAGTTTTTAATCGCCACGAATTTCACTTTTATTTGATTAGCATATAAACACTGAATTGAAATTATGGATGACAAATGTGTAACTTACAGATGCGGAGAAGACGTCAAATTCGATTTTCCGATTCTTTAATTCATTTTGCTGTTTATCATGATCAACCTGAGTGTTTACGACTTCTAATGGATTGTCCTGATGTCGAGATGGAAGTTCGTGATATAGTAAGAAGAATATTTTGTATGAGATGTTATTTTTGATAAACTATACATTGATTTCTCAATAACCACTTTAATAATTAATTAATAATAAGTTTTTTCATGAAACTCCTATAGAAGAGATTTCCCTAAAGATAATGAGGACATTTATGTCAATATAGACGGTAAGATCACTGAAACAAAGTCAAAATAGAGTTTAAGTTCTTTCGAAGCTTGAAGATGAGCATTCTTCTTATATCAACTTATATTATAAATTGGCACAAAAACTTGATTTGAGAGTGAAATATTTCTTCATTGATTCAGTCGGGAAATACACCTCTTTTGGCTGCTATTCTTCAAAATAAAGACTATTGTGTGGAAATACTTTTACAGAATCAAGCTGAAGTCAATGTATGGAATTCGGTAAGATTTCATTTATTCTTTTCCTTTGATAATAACATTTGTTTCTACTGATAGTCAAAATAATTCTATCATAAATAAGGATTGAATAGAAACACTAATTATATCACTGATTATACAGTAACTCCAAACTTTCTACTTTTCGAGTTTGTTGACTTTCATCAGCAGCTTGCATCTGAAGCTCAAAGAATATCCGAAAGAATAAGTATATAATCCAGTTTAGAATCGATCATCATCTCTAGAATGCTATACGGATCTCCAGCTTGGTATAGAGACTCATGAAGAAGTGTGATATGGAAAGGCTTGGAAATTTTTGTTCGGAAGTTCAAAAGATGGAATTACTGTGACCCAGAGAAGGCAACACTAGAAGATCGTGCACGACCAAAATCTCTTTATGTCTGTCAAAACAACTACCCCCTTCATCGAATATCATACCTGCTGCCACCCTCGCCCCGAAATTCATGCAACCTAAGAAGACCCAACGCGTACAACTTAAAAGCAATGGGGACCTATTCATTGAAGAATATTCATATACGAAGAATGACAGTAGATAACAGATATATCGACTCAGCCATATATTTGTTTATAATATCGATCCTATGAGTTTAAAAACATATACAGCTTGCACTAAACAATCGTTGAAGTTACAGGAAATGATCATCACAATTATAGGTTTCTATAGTCGATCGATAAGATAACTTCGAGACTTGTTTCAAATAGATGACATAAAAATATACAATAATACTATGCATATAAACAAAATTATGGTTGTTAAAGGTGAGAAAATTGATCATTTTTATGATAATAATATTTAGCAAGGTATGTCTCCTCTTCATTATGCAATCGAAAACAGACGAATTTCAATTCTGAAATCTTTACTCGAAAGAGGAGCAAAAGTCGATCATCAATTTTATGTAAGCTTACTTTATTCTTAATATTGTTTTTTATCATAAAATTTTATATGTATTCACATTATCTAAGAGAAAATTAAAAAATAAAACTATCTTTTGTTCATCAAAAAAGTTGTATTAAGGATATTTAAGATATCAAATACCAAATAAATATGTATGCTATATATATGAGACAAAGAAGATCAGATTAATCTTAGTAGATCAAATATGAAAATACAAATAAACAGACAAGTTTAAATAAATAAATATTTAATTATTTATATTATGTGACCCTTTTAATTTGCTATGGGCAACCCATCAGTTAGTTTTTCTACACTTTCATCATTATGTATTTTTTTTAAAATCTTTATGAAATTTGATTAGATTAGAAATACCTACCTAATCGGAAAGTATTTTATTTTGTTGTTGAAATTTAATATTTATTATTATTTATAATTTATACAGATGGATAGAAACCGTCACTCTCATTCAGAATCTCCAATACATTTTGTTATTCTAAAGGATCAGGCTGAGTTCTTGAATTGCCTCATATATTTGGGCGGTGGTATTGAAACTTCTGATAAAGTAAGAAACATTAATTGTAGGGCATACATTTTACATGAATTCATTCAAACAATTTGAATGTTCATTTGTTCAAATTTGTAATTTGTGTCTAACAAAACATCTCGGAATAATAAAACGCAATATCTCACAAGTAGTAGATAGGCAAATTTGCAGTTTATTCATTCATCATTATACAAAAGATTGATGACAATATTGGACTGTAAAAACTAAATAAATAAAAACAATAATGTACTTTTTAACGATTTTCAAATAAATATTCGTGAGTACAATAGAGAAAATAGATAGCCCACAACACAGATTAGTATATCAAAATTAATTGTGGATTGAAAAATAAGTGAACCGGAAATACGAGTTTTAGCATTGATTTAAATGTTGCTAAATTGTCAATCGATTATTGATTCACAGATCCACTTGGCAACTAAATTGAGATTATAGTTCTTATAAGAATTGAATTTGAATTTCACTCTATATTGAAACTGTGGGGGCAATGTGAAAGGCGATATATGATCATAATATTTAACCTTAGACACAATGCAACCAGCTGTGACTAAATTCTCCGTTAATTTTAAATGTCTCTGTCTTCCTTGCTTTAGTTGGGAAATACACCTCTTTTAACTGCTACTCTACATAACAAAGAGAAATGTGTGAAAATACTTTTACAGAATCGAGCTAAAGTCAATGTATGGAATTCGGTAAGAGTTTACTTTTTCATTTACTTGATAAAAACAAACAATGCTTCCACTGATATTTAAAAGAACTCCTGAACCATAAATAATTGGACAATACAAATTACAGAGTGCATCGTACCCTACTCAATTTTTTTTATCCAATAATGCGTTTGAATTTGAATTTTAAATTATTAAGAACAGTTGATTTCAAATATTTTCCATAATGGTCAGATTGGTCTCTCTCCTGTTCACCATGCAATACGAAATGGAAATGTTTCTATTTTGAAATCTTTGGTTGAAAAGGGAGCCATCATTGAATCCACGATATATTATGTGAGTTGATAAATTTTATTAACAATAATTTTAATTGTTAATTTTATAGGTAGGTATGAATATAATGACCATGTTGGAAAGGTCTTTCATAATTTAAAATTCGATTAACTAATATTCAAATAATTCAGAATAAAAACTATATTGCAGTAAATCCTAACCCATTAATTTCATTTATATTTTATTGATTCCACAGTCGTCTATTCCTCCAATTCATTTCGCTGCGTCAGAAGGCCAACCAGAATGCTTGCAATATTTAATGGATCTTCGCGTCAATCTCAATGTTTGTGATAAAGTGAGTCTGGTAACGTTGATTATAAGCGGACTTTTAAATAATGACAATATATAAAAAACATTATTGTAGTTTTGATTGGGTTACGGACTCGTATTAAAATTGTGTTTTTATTGTCATTGATTTTATATAAATTACTTTTGATAAATTACTATATTCATTTTTTAAACTGTCTTTCTAGAATGGATGTAATCCTCTGCATGCAGCCGCAAAAGCAGGAAAAACTGAATGTCTGGATATTTTGATTAGTTATGGCTGTAGAATGGATACACGAAACAAGGTGATAACCGTCACTATGTTGATTGGATATATCTGTAATACTGATATTTTAACTAGGTCAACTCTATAAGAATCACTATATTGATTGGATACATCTGTAATACTGATATTTTAACTAGGTCAACTCTATAAGAGTCACTATGTTGATTGGATACATCTGTAATAGGCTACTGATATTTTAACTAGGTCAACTGTATTAGAGTCACTATATTGATTGGACATCTGTAATACTGATATTTTAATTAGGTCAACTCTATAAGAGTCACTATGTTGATTGGATACATCTGTAATACGGATATTTTAACTAGGTCAACTGTATTAGAGTCACTATATTGATTGGACATCTGTAATACGGATATTTTAACTAGGTCAACTCTAGGACGCAGTTGATAAGTCAATAATTTAATTCGTTTAATTTATACTTCGTTTTCTGACAAGAATTATGAGCAATGTTACTCGGTAATTTCAATATTTCTTGTTTCAGAATTATTTCAATTATATTTTAGGATGGTCTAACACCTTTTGATGTTGCACAGGCATCAGGTAATCATCAGTGTGTTGCTCTCATTGAAAATTATAGCAGGACATCAACAACAGTGAGTGAAATCAAATTCTTTACATTTTATACTTATGAGTATTTTTCTTTTAAATTATGTATTACGAAACAAATAAATATTAATTAAATCTTATACGAGTAGAATATGTAAAAAATATTCAGCAAAATAGTCAAATTAACTATTAATAAAGAAGAATGACTATACACATTTTGAATTCATTGGGATTTTTAAAACTATTTTTATTTTTAGTTAATTCAAAGAAATTATGATTGTTTTAATTCAGAAGAGTTTGGAAGCCATGCTGGTAACTATACATTTACAAAATATACCTACATACCAGTTAATAAATGTCACTGGAAGACTTTATTGATATTTTGATATTTCATTTTTTTAGTTTCTGACAAGAATTATGAGCAAGTATTGACAAATAACACAAATAATTCGGATGGAAAAACTAAAGGTTTAATCAATCTTTTGATTATTTGATTATTGTGTATTTATTATTTAGATGTCGTCAAAATTGAGATGTGCGAAAATTGTTTATTGAATATAGTTTTCCTGTATAATTAGTTTATCGTTATCAAGTTGGTCATATCTCAATTTTAACTGAAAGATTTTGGAAATAATGTGTCTAAAAATGGAATCTGTATGACCTAGTGTCTCAGTGGTCACCCAAATCATACAGAGTTATATACTGTTAGCGGAAATAACATTTCCAATTTGTCATGTCTATACTTTATTTAACAACATTTGAAGTTTAATATTTTCAACTAAACTGATCCTCTCATTGATATTCAGATAAAATGAAAGAATATTCTAAATCAAATGCAAACAATGCAAAACAATCTGATAAAATATCTTCTGGAGACACAGGTAAAAAATATTTAACTCACTTCAATTTTTCATCATATTGGTATAGCTTTTACAAATCTGACCATTCAGTTATCATGTGGTACCTACTAATGTTCAGAAAGCCTAAGATGAATCTTTTATATGTATAAGAAATATAAAGTGTGACTTCTTTTCTATTAGGATTTCTATTCTACGTAGAGTGCAGTGACCAAAGCATCAATAGAAACCAGAATATTTAGGAGGGGTTTTCAATATTTCTATAGAAATTTCAACTTCAATATATACGTCAATAAACTGACATTCCAATTCTATGGAAAATTAACCATTTTTTAAACAATCATATTGTAAATTATTATCCATTAGACCTTTTTATTTATGTACTTAAATAGCTATTGATCTACCGAAGCAATCTTCAATCTTAAATGAATAACTGTGAATAAAAGATTAACATAACTTTTTCATACATTCAAGAGACAAGGAGACGAAATCCAGGAAATAGAAGTTTTAAGAAGAAGAATGAAAGTGATATGAAAAGTAAGTTTGGTAGGTATAAATGAGTAGGTATAAAATATATCAGATATCAGTCAATGCTACTAAATGACACAGTATCAACTGATCACAACCACACGTAAAGTGACAAGAGTAACATCGATAAATATTCATTTTTATTAGTGATGCAGATGTAATTTCTAGACAAAAATGTGTCTAAATTGAACATTACATGTTTGGTTAAGTGTTAGATGTTACAACTAGTATGAATTAGATTTTATCTGAATAGCAAATATATGTAGAACATTTAATGCATCTAAAAAAGCTTTGTATTTTAAAAAAAAGTTTACTAAATAACCAGTCCATATAGTAATTCTTGTCTACATATAACCAGTCTATATCGAGAAATAAAAGATTAAAACTGGGTCTAATCTATTATTGTAGTTACATTACAATTAATATTTTGTTTGTTTACTGCAGACTCTCCGCAGACTTCAAAATCGTCATTTCAAGACTTGCAGATTTCTCCAGATTGCCAAGTTTGTATGGATTGTGTCAGGGACTGCATATTACTGCCCTGTGGTCACATTTGTGTCTGCATGACTTGCGCCAAGAGGATGAAGAATTGTCCCGTATGTCAGACTAAAATTGGGGAGTTCCAAAAATACTTCATATCCTAACTGATTGATTCTCTCTGATTATAACTCACTTTTATATATCTGATGATATTTTTATAAAGGCCTTATTTTATTAAGAGATACATAATTTCCTTGTGAAAGCAATAAACCAACAACAAAATTAAACAAATTTAAATATATGGGGACTGGAATATATAGAGGTACTGAACAATTATTTAGAGGATAATAAAAAACGTTGACGAAACAATATGATATTTATTATAAAGAAAAACCCAAAGTTAACTTTCAAACAAATTTGAAAGTTACAAAGTTGTTTTATTATCCTCTAAACAATTAGGATAAGGTTTAGTTTTTCTATTACAAATCTATTTTTCTAATCTATTTTTCTACTACTTTAAGTAATAATACTCTTTTTATAAAAGTAATGAAACTTTTATCGAATTATGCAATTCAATTCATGTTGTTTCTATTTGTTGTGGAATCACGTGATGATCCCTTTGATTGAATCAACTTTATTTACAGACAATAAACTTATTCACGATTGGTGACCTACCTGACTATGAAAATACATTTTCCTCAAATACTATTTTGACCTAATTCTGTTTGATTCTGTATGATGAGTGAATTCTTTCTAATTAATTTAAATGAATCAAATAAATGGGACATTTTCGGTGTATCTTTGTTAAATTTGGATAATCTTTTCTCAACTATTTAGAATGCAATAACCAATACAACCAACCAATGAAAATGAAATTAGCAAAGAAGTCAAATGCATAAAAAAGTCTGAGCAGCGTTTTGGGTCAATTTTGACTTGGCAGTTGATTAGCAGTTGGCAGTTATAATTAAAGTTATAGAATTAAATTTACCTACTATTGATGAAAATAGTTTAAGCTTGCTTATTATTAAATATGTCAGAAACCATAAAAACATCTCTCCCAATCAAGTGGCCTGCGAGAGATCCCCTGACCTCACCCCTTGTGATGTCTTTTGTGGTCATAACGACAAAGGGCATTACCCTATCCCTGAATTGATCAAGAAATAAGTAACATTAAGATTGCATTGTTTCGAAAAACAATGCGAAATTTTGAAGCCCAGATTCAGGCTGTGAACATTTTGAGAAGTAAATGTTAATCTGTTTATTTTTTTCCGTCTTTTTTCTATATTTGTTCCTCACTTATTTGAGTGAGGAAAATATTTTCGTCTCTGAAATGAGAGAATGAAAACAGAGTTTTTCTTATTAGCCTACTTCTTATTTATCAATATTTATACTACAATTGTTAAACGAACAATTAATAAACACTTTCACTAGACGAGCTTCCATATTTCACCACTTCTCTGGTAGAATTCTGAATCATGTCGCTATAGTCTTCATCTTCTTGGAAGAATTATTGTTAACAACATACTTCTCACACACACTCGTGCTCTTCCACCGCCCATGTTGCTTCAACTCAAGCAATCCCACTCCATGTTCGCTAAGAAAAGGGTTCTTCTAAACGAGTGACCCGAAAATTCTTCCACATTTGGGAGCTACAGAAATGTAGCAATGATTCGCGGTATAGCGCTCCAATCGGCTGCTTACTTAGTTTGCCGGCTGGGTTGCAAGATCGGAATAATCTCCCATCTTTCGTTTGAATGAGATCCATGTATTCTTTCAGTCACAACTTTGGATTACAATTTTCAATTTCAATATATCGGAGGCTTCAAGAACGAACTTTTCAACTTCATCCAAAATGAAAACAGACGCCCGATTTACTTCCAAACATAATAGTTATGTATGCATAGATAAGGGTTAATGCATATCTATGGTTTATTATTTACCCCGACAGAATTAATATTCATATTGCTTACCTAAATAGTCTCATTTGGATGTAATACACAGATTTAGTATCACTTATCAGTCACTTACTCGTCGTTTTATGAAACGATGGATTAATTGATGAAGGTATACCATATTATATATCCGATTATTTTATATATCATATTATTTTTAATTTATAAAGGTTTTTACATCTCCGAGCTCACAGCTACGACAGTTGGGATATTCAACTTTTGAGCGCTTCCACCATTTGTCATATACAGAGGCACTTTTCATTGTCATTAGCTGTTGCTTATACGGCTCACTCGTATTAGAAGGACTAGCAGCCATTCTTCCAAACCATAGAGATGTAATACCTATAGAGTGGAGACAAATTGAAAATCAAATTCTGCAGCCAAATCATCAACGAATACTCAACTGTGATACGCTAAGAAGTAACATGGCTGACTTCTAATCACGAATGAAACTCGCGATTAAACTCGCCTGCCTGCAGCTGCCATGTTTCTAATTGATTCTCTTCAATGAGAATGAGATGAGCACTCTATAGATCACCTTGTATTCATTACATCTCTATGTTCCAAACAGACAACGTCAGAAATAATGAAATTATGACACTCTCAACTATACAACCGAATAAGCGATGTTCACAATTCATTCATAATTGCGTAATCACCACTGAGAAAATCAGAATAAGCGCTTGATTCGCACTCTGCGGCAAGCTATCGTCGCAGTAAACTTCAGTCATTGTGAATTTCACTCAGATAGTTGCAGAGAGAGACCCATAGATAGTTTATGGATCATCAAAGTGACGGAAATTTCATTTCGAGTGAAGAAATGATCAAAATTTCTATCACGATAAATTTTTAAACTCCATTTTACAATAATCCTCTGTAATTATATAATATAAAATAAATATCGTTCCAGATGATAGGTCGACGGATTTGGTAGATTTAGGAAAGTGGAGATATCCTTTAAAATTAACCACAAGTTGATTAAGTAAATTTTCTCTGATTGGTAGTCAAAATAGTGAAGAATCATTTCGAAGAATCATGATAATCACAAACATCTTTAAAAGCCTTTTCATATTCATATATTTATATCTCATTTAAATATCTCTCATTGATCTTTTTATTTTGATATGATCCTCGACTTCGCTAATGGATTCGTAAAGTTTTATTTCTATATTAAAGAATTTTGGATCATTTAATTGATCAGTGGTTGTTATTTGAAATTGCATACAGTAAAGTTGAAAATATTTAACAAAATATTTATTGAACATAGAATATATTTTTGTAGTTCCATAGATAATAACTCATAATAGTTTATCCTTTACTTATAGCATAAAAAGAAAAGCTCTATTCAATCGGGAGTAAATCCCTCATAAAAATAGCTATTGTCTTTGTCTTGTCTTTATTAAACAATAGATTGTTGATATGGTTATTCCACATCATAGAGAGTTTTGGGTTTCTCTTTATGATACGGGGTAGAGGACTTAATAACAGCGTATTCGCCAATGCATCGCCCTTTCTTCTTGGTAAATAATTCATTTAAGCAGGGATGACACACTGATTTCAAATCATTCAACTGAGCTTCAAAATCAGATTCGGTGGCATTCTAAAATATAAAATCATACGGAGATTTTGAATAGCCTGAATTGATTAAAAAATATCGATATTTCGATCTACTAAATTATTGTTCAAATCTCTGAATCGTTAAAATATCTCTATGTTCGAGTGATATTCTCTATTTTAAAGAGATGTGATATTCTCTATATTCGAGGGATATTTTCTATTTGAAGAGATATTCTTCATTAGCTCTCTCTTGTTCACCTACTATGAATGTTTCTAACACATATTTGTGGCTAAATATAATAATTAAATGTATTGCAGATTTACAACTTCCAACTCACTTTAGAATCTGATAGAAAAAGATTAACGTCTTCTTTTTTGACATTGCAATTTCTTCCATCAAGATAAGTCAAACTTTTCATTGTATTCTCCAAAGATAAAAAGTTTGTAATATCATATAAGTATTGTTCTAAACTCCTCTTCTTCATTGAAAATCGTTTTGTTCTCTTGTCTATCTCTTCAAATTGTTTGGATTGTTCAACCAACTCTTTGATTCTCTCTTCACTAAGACGGTACATTTCCTTTTCAATTCGAATACTTCCCGTTTTCCCTGTCTGTCTCTCGACTGCAGACACATTTAGAATACCATCAGTATTGATATCGAATGTGATATCAAACTTTACTCCTCCTCGCGGTGCAAGAGGAAGGTTTTTAATAGAAAATATTCCAAGGTACATATTGTCTTTTGTGAATTCTCTCTCTCCTTCATAAATAGGAAAGCAGCAGCTTTTTTGATTATCTTTCAGCGTCTGGATAGTACTTTGTTGTTTCAATGGAATGAGAGAGTTCTTTTTAACTACAACTGTCATTATGTCATCTTCTCCAGTTCGAACTCCTAATGATAAAGGTATAACATCAAACAAATGAGGCACTTTAACCGTTTCACTTTTATTTAGAATCGCACATTGAATAGCTGCTCCCATAGCAACAGCATCATCCGGATCCTGACCCGAATTGATTTTCTCTGCAGTAAAGAAGTTTCCTAACATTTCCCTGATTTTCGGTATCCTAGTTGAGCCTCCGACTAAAATGACTTCGTCGATTTCATTCGCAGTTAATTTAGCCTCTTTCAAACAACTCGATACAATTTCTATTGTCTTTTGAAACAAATCGTCATTGATTTGTTCAAAACAAGCCCGAGAAAACGAGGTAAAATAATCAATAGTATCATTTTTCTGTTTCTCGTAGAAACTTTCCAGTGTGATCAATCCAGTCTTTTCTTCTGGTAGACTCAGATCTCTTTTCACTCTTTCACAAGCGTTTCTTAATCTCTCCCTCATTACACTCGTCACCACCAGCTGGATCTTGTGCTTCTTCTCAAACTCAATTAGTAACTGAGTGACCATCCTGTTTGTGAAGTCTTCTCCTCCCAGATGAGAATCTCCACCAATAGATAAAACTTTGAATTCATCATTCTTGATAGCAACAATCGACACATCAAATGTTCCACCTCCTAAATCATAGACAAGAATAGTCTCATCATTGAGGTCTTTCCCGAATCCATAAGCAAGTGCTGCAGCGGTTGGTTCATTGATAATTTTCAGAACGTTAAAGCCAGCGATTCTTCCTGCGTCCTTTGTGGCAGCTCTTTGATTATTGTTGAAGTATGCTGGTACGGATATAACGGCATCTTTTATTTCTCGTTTCAAATTAATTTCACAATATCTTTTTATTTCCTTTAATATGAAGGCGGAGATTTCCTCAGGAGAAAGTTTTCTATTCGTGCCATTGAAGTTAACTGTAACATTTATTCTGCCGGTGTTATCTTCGATAATTTCATAAGGTAATCTCTTCATATCTTCTTCAATTGTTTCATCATGAATATTCCGTCCCATAAGTCTTTTCACCTCTAAAGTATTTCGAATTTGGATATAACTTTTACTTGAAACTAAAACTATAAATTAGAAATATCTTACCATATATGGTGTTCCTTGCATTTGAGATAATTTGCGGCTTCACAATATCTCCGACCAATATTTGATCCTCATTAAAAGCAACCAAACTGGGTATGAGAACAGCTCCTTGCTCATTCATGATCATACGAGGATGCATATCAAAGACAGCAGCTCCAGAATATGTTGTCCCCAAATCAATTCCTATGATGGGATTCTGAAAGGAAGTCTTCAAAGATAGGATTCTAAACATCGGTATTTTACATCCGAATTGTACCTATACTAACTAAATATCTTTATTAATTACGACACACTGCATATTAGGAATTATCAAGTACTGATCGATAATCCATTCAACAGAATAAAAATGATTGTCGCTATTGTAAATGTCTGTCTATATTTTCAATATGATTGTCAATATGATATTCAACCTGATAGAAGCAGATAGAGTTCTGAAATTATACATAAAAGATTGCCACAATAAGCTACAGAGGCAAGTATAGAGTACAGAGGCAAGCTACAGAGGCTTGCTTACCTGGTGCTGTTGGTACCTACTTTGAGTAGAAATCAATGGTAGAAAGCAGCAACCCATGTACAGAATTTTAAAATTCTGATTATAAATAACCTGGGGATGGCTGAAAAGCCCAGTTAAAGAAGAGTTGAATAAAGTCATTGTTTTATTTCATGATATTATATAGATTATATAGATTATATAGATTATATAGATTATATAGATTATATAGATTATATAGATTATATAGATTATATAGATTAT
>JAYMFX010274882.1:0-17903 GCA_036784945.1 Monocelis spectator
ACATATCCACATATCCACTTTAACATATCCACTTTCAACATATCCACATATCCATCCACATATCCACTATGATCCATTTCGGCCGCCATATAAACCAAGTGTAATTATTAATAACTTTTGAATCGAAAAATGAAAACAAATTAAAATTTAGTTGTCATCCGTGCATCTAGTTATTTAAAACTTTAAAAAAATATTTGTTTCAGTAGGTTCCTTTTTATTTAAAATAAATTAAAACATTTGACGTATCATTTAAAATCTTTATATTATTTTAACTTTATTTACTAATTACAGTATCATGGTAAACATTATATGATATTTTATTTGTTTGTAATATAGTTTAAAAGAGATCAGTATTTATTATAAAATAAGCTTTATCAATTAGTGTGTGAGAATTTTGAATCCTCTGCTGAATTGTTTGCAAACGTAATATTCATTTTCCATCCAATAACCTGTTCAATAAACAAAACTAATAAAAATTATAAAAGTGTATTTCTTTTACAAATTCCTAAACAAAATATAGAAAAATTTACAATCGAAATTTAATCAGAAAAAAAAATCTACAACATATTTTTATATGAAAAAAAGAAAATATTCAAATTCAAAATCTCTACATAATTCACATAACTGTAAAATAGGATATGCAAAAAACTCAATAGCTATATTGAACTATATAGTTCAATTGGTAAAGGTATTCTTACAAAATCTATGAAATGCATAATCATGATTAACTAATTTTTGTCGATATATTATCAGGCTCCTAAGTTTAAAATAAAATTTGATATTATTATTGACTCAAAATGTTTGGAGACTTTTTCACTATTCTTTTTTTATTCATATGAAGTGGAAAATTTAGTCCTGTTTAGAACTTATTATTATTATAAATATAATAAAATTTGCGGAACTTGTTTTAAACTACTAGTAAATTGTATTAACAGACTTAATAATTAATATAATTATGTAAATCCACATCATTGGCTATTTTAAATTACAAATTTTGTTTACATACTTTATGGATGATCCACCCTAAGCATTCTAAGCATTAGTCAAAACAAATAAACATAATTTTTACTAGTTATTTTTACTTTAAAGTGCTATGTATAAAAAATGATTTAGTAAACCTACACTTGAAAACATGTTCATGTTTATTTGTTTTAACTAATTTTTACAATTATTGGGCCAAGTTGACCCAATCACTGTTAAATATAAATGCATTTCTTTTTAGATTAAAAATGGTTCTACTTAGAAAACAATTACTATGTTCAGCTACTAAAAAGTAAGCTACAATTTTTGCAGTTTATTGAATGACCATTCTAGTATCATTGCATAAATTTTAATTTATAGTTTCCTTCTCAACCATCATACAATTTTATGCTTTTTTAGTAATATTTTGGTTAAGTGAATATGTTAAAAACCAAATAAACATAATTTACAATGGATTCATTAAATAAATATTTATTTTTATTACACAATATGTTTGACTAATCATTAGTCCTTATCAAAAAGATTTAAAAGTGAATAATGTGGTATAAGTATTAACAGATTTAAACAAATTTTTATGCTCTTTTACTCTAATACCGAGGTGATGTTTAGTTTTACCTATATAAAACTGATCAGCATCATGCTGACGACTACAATTTCAAGAGCATAAAAATATTAAATCTTTTGTTGGTCAACATTTGTTAGATTGTAATTCTTGTAACAGTAATTATAGTATTGATTTGTATAAAATTAGGAATACCACTACAAACAATTTTGATGGACAATTCAAGGAAGCTCTTCAAATTAGAAATCATAACCCTCCACTCAATAATAATTGTTTTAATAAAGGTTTGTCAGATTTTAAAAAAATGTTCAACACTTTACCACTTTAACTACTATGTTGTTTTATTTCTTAATTTTAAAATTTGTTTAAATCTTTGAATTACTGCTATTACAGACCTGACCATAATTATATGTCAGTAGATAACAATCAAAATAGCTTCCCCGAGGTGGACGTTTATTCTCCCTCATATACTTATTTTATATAAATTTTATAATTAGAATGTTTTTTCCTAATCCTGTTTCTTTGGTCTCTTTTTTGGTGTTTTTTTTTAAATAATCATCTGTGTTAAAAGCAAGACATATACTTATCTGTAAAAGCAAGACATATCTATCTCTATATATCTATATCTCTGTATCCATATTTTATATTATGTTTTTTGTCCTAAATAATAATTTACTTGCTTGTCCTTACTTTGCTTACATCACATAGGTACAGTCACATAGCATTTTACAAATATGCTGTTGTAAAATATATTTCTTAGCTTCAAATTTACTCTAAAATCATCTCTTATAAAAACTCACTCAATCATCGCAAATATATCCTAATACTTTTTTAAACAATTATAGTCAGATAGTCTATCTAATAGAATCAACTTGTGTTAATTTATTAATTATGCTATTAAAATTGCATATTATTTTAGATTATTTGGTCAACATTATTATAGTCAACTTTGTCATCAAAAGTTGATATTCCGACAATTATTTGAACCAATCAGCTTTACCTATACTTATTTGCTTGGAGATGCTGATTCTAAAGAAGCTGTACTTATTGACCCAGTTTATGAGACTGTACAGCGTGATGTCAAATTAGTAAGGTTTTTTAATTTCATCTTGGTCTTTTATTGTCAGTAGTACTTGCTTAAATTTTATTTATTTATGTCTAATTGATTACTTTATGGGACATCTCTCTTTATGAATATGCTTTACATTGTGATATACATATATCTGTGGCTAATTCCTTGACTGTGTCCAAAAGATTCAAGTAAATTCGGAATAATATTGAACTATTTTGAATATGTAGAAACAAACAAAGCATGAACAGCATTAAATACCAATCTCCAAGATGTCAGAATACACAGTTGTTTCCCTCTGATTGGATTGCAGCTTTTGCATGTTAATGGCTTTGCACAGATAACAATTTTCAATGTTGCGAATTCATACATATATTGAAGAGAAGAGAAATGAAATAATGCATGTTAATCACAAATTCTTAAAATATTTGTTTATCATAATTCTTGTATTTGATTATTTAAAAGTATGTGTATAAGATGAGATATCTATCTCTACATGTAACTTCTACATATGTAAGATTAGATCTGATAAAATCATTCTATGGGTTCAACTACTTTTGAATTTGATCATAATTTTTCAGTAACTCACAAACATTCTGCTTATTAGAATTCTACAGTAAACTCTACCTTTTATTGTTTAATAATACTTCCCCTCATTCTTCAATTCGGATTTTCAAACCTTTGATTATTCTAAGTAGGCCTTCTTGAGTCATTCTCTTAATTTCCACTTGCTATTTCTATTTTTCATATTCCCTTTTTATAAGTCGCACTTAGATTCATTTTTCATGGTCATTACAGCTTTTTCTTGAGTAGAACTCGGCTATCAAGAGACCAATAATTAACACTTTTCATACAGTTGTGGTCGGGATATCATTAAATGTGTATAGATTGAAACATTTCTTTGATCTGTGTGTGACCCTTTATTCAGAGGCTGTCTTTTGATGGTCTAAAGTCTATTCACTTCCATTACATCAAGTTGTATTGATATAGGTATGCCTATGCTATATTGTATGGCTTGTTACAGATCGATTGATATTGGCATTGTTCTTGCAAATCTCCGCTTTGTTATCTCTTTAAAATTGATATACTCGAGCAATGTTTTTCAAACGTATTAGATAAAAGAAATGAATCTCAACTTAAAATATGCCATGAACACGCATGTTCACGCAGATCACGTGACGGGATCCGGTCTGCTTAAGAAAAATATTTCCGGTGCGAAATCATTGATCAATAAAATTTCTGGTGCTAAGGCTGATGTCTACGTAGAAGCGGGAGGGAAGATAAAATTTGGTCAATTCGAATTGGAAGCTCGCAGCACACCGGGTAAGTCTGTATTATTCAATTATAGGATTGACGAATTAACACAAACACAGTTAGTTGAACAATAAAATGGTTCTGATGCTGTGCAGATTTGTAATCTGATTTATGCTAAGTTAATATAGTTCGACAATAGATGTTGCATGACAACTTAACTATTTGGTGACAATTACGAAAATTGGTTCGACGCTGACTCTATTATGTCTTATCGAGCCTGCCTGTTCCTCTTAACTACCTATTCCTCTAGTACATTGGTACTTTGAATTTGCGAACCAACCTGTATTTCAATGTGTACAGTAGTCTTATAATATCGTATTATTTATGTTTTTATTCAAAACTATGTAAATCTAATGTTTGCTAATTTTCACAATATCTGTTAGGTCACACCGATGGCTGTCTCACTTTTGTGTTCCATGATGCTGAAATGGCTTTTACTGGAGACGCCCTTCTAATCCGAGGTTGTGGACGCACTGACTTTCAGCAGGGCTCACCTGAACGTCTCTACGACTCAGTTCATGGCCAAATTTTAAGTTTACCCAATCACTATCTGCTTTATCCGGCTCATGATTACACCGGCTGTTCTGTAACAAGCGTTGGAGAAGAAAAACAACATAATCCAAGGTGATTTTGAGGTTGTAATAATTATCAGCTGATGACACACGATACTATAAAAAAACAGACGTTAACCTGATCTTTAATAGATCTAGCTAATAGAAATATCTAGAATCCTTATAATTTCTATAGGCAATTGTGTTTATGAAGTAAAGCATTTATAACCTTTAATCATCTCTCTCAAATTGATATTTTAGATTGACAAAATCTAAAGAAGATTTTGTGAATATTATGAACAATTTGAATTTGGAGTATCCTGCGCAAATTGATAAAGCTGTTCCTGCTAATATGAAATGCGGTATATTTGATTAACAAAGCGATCTGCGTATTTATACAGATATACTAGATATTTGTATGCAAAGTTAGATTACCTTAGTTTGTTTATTGCAATATTGTTTTAATTTTCTAATCCAATTGTGTATACTATTGGAGTTGTGAAATTTATTTTATATTGTGAACATGCTTGCCAAAATTAGTTCTAATATATAGTGCTACTTTCAATATTTTGCTTTTTTATATTTCAGAGTATAGAATCTGATATAAATTAAGAAATCCAAAAATATTTAACCTGTTTTATATCCATGTTTATTTAAATCTTATTGCAATAAAATTTATGAGGTCTTTTCTAAACACAAAATTCAATACAATCGTCACCCTTCGTCGAATTTTGGTAAAAATTATATTTTGCTATATTCGAGGCTATAAATTAAATCTAATTACTTACGGCCACAATTTATTCTGATCAGACTATCGGATTACATTCGACTGAAATTCGGAATTGATATCTATAATTTTTTTACTTCTATACAGCCTTCTTGCTTACTGTTTTAAAATGGAATTTTACCCAATTTGAAACTTTCGTTTATCAAGAAAGGTTTAAGTGCATCATCTTCCGCGACTGCATTCTAAAGTTACACTTTTCAAAAATTAAATTAAATTTATGCAAGGTAAGTAAAAAATCTCTTTATAATAATCTCTGAATTAATGTGATGTAAAGTATATAATTTGATTTAAATGTTTTCGTTTTAATTAATTTATGATTTACTTAAATTAAGAAAACTACATAATATTTGTTATAAAAGCAAATCTATTTTTTTGTAAGAGATAATATGCTAAAAAATATTTTTGGGTTGCATCGGTATTTAAAAATAATATTTTCTTATGTTAAAAAGAATAATATACAAACTAAACAATAAGACAGTGACCCAAAATCTGTGCTTCTCTGGCAAAACAGATGAGGCGCATGCCTCGTCTGCCTCAGCCTGGCTACGTACAGGCCTGTTTTATATTATCAAGTTAAAAATAGAAGAACTGCTTTTTTCAAATAATAATTTCTTTCAGCAGAGTGTCTCTTTAATTATATATACTAAGCTGCTCAAAGCAATATCAATCTCAAGTTAATATTTAAATCAAACCAATTTATATTAATTACCATTTTTACAATTATACATGAAGTATAATAAATATTTAAAAGCAGATTTATTCCCCCAAATTCTTTATCAGACACATGAATAAAGGAGACATTTAAAAATTCATTATATTTTACAATGTCTTACAGAAAAATCACAACTAAATTCACTACAGTCTTACTAAACCTTTCACTTAAGATTTGATTACATTATTATGTAATTCATTTCACTTATTAATTCATAATTTGTCATTATTGTCACAACCCAATGTAATACAATATATATTGTATAACTCTATCTCTATCTCTTCTATATTATCGGTCTCATGTTACAATTTTAATAGTATTCAACAAATTTCTATTATTTAAATACAGCGTATTTGCTATTCCTTGATTTCAATCTTTATGGACTGCCAAGTGGTATACTATAGGAATTGTATACCAGTATACAATTCTTATAGTATACCAGTATACAATTCTTATAGTATACCACTTTCTGATTCTATCTTCAGCAAAGATGAAAAGAATTGTCGCTGAAATAAAGAACGACTCTGAAGGTTGGAATGCTGTGCCTATATTGTATTATACCTCGGGCAAGCCTCGGTATACAATATTTACAGTATTCCGTTAGAGATCATACAATAGTATATTCTAAAAAAAATTGATAAATTTATTAGCATACTAAATACAATGTTAGAATTTTGTCTGCACTATAAGTTAATAAGAGTATTTTGCTTAGCAAATAAATCATTTCATCAGAAGTTCCAGTGCTGTTTTTTCTTTGCATATAAGCTATTGTTAGGCGGTGGGTGTTTTAGGGTTTCACACAGTCATGACATTTATTGATACTACTGATTGATTGCAATTCAATTCAAGGATCACAGTTTTAGTTGCACTGAGTATTTCATTTAGCAACTAAACTATTCCATATGTATGGTTTTTTCTAAATTTTGATAATTTGTCAGATATTATCAGTCTAAAAGGCTAAGAACCTGTTTTTTTAGCTTGTGTACAGTGATTAATGTCAGTTAGTGTGGTATTTATTAGCAAAAGTTACTGTAATAAATTAAGTTAATTTGATATTTGAAATTGAATATTGAGTTGTATAGGACAAGTTTCTATTTCTAGACTGTTAAGCAAAGAAAAACATTCTGCTTCCAAAGATGCAGATTTAAACCAATTTAGCTATATATTCATAAAAATGTGTTTAACATATCCAAGCTTCTTGTCTATTTTGAAGAAAAAATAATCATATAAAATTTAAGTTTACAATATAATTGCAAAAGCTTATAACTTGTTTTTTGTTACTAGCTTATTGAATCCTTAGTTAAAAGATTATTATTTACTTATTATTGTTTTGAATATGGTAAATACTATATTCAAACTTTTAAAAATGAGTTTATGCCTGAATTAAATCTTTCTAAACATTGTTATAATGTATTTTAAAAAATTCTTATTGATTATAGCTATGAAAACAAGGACTTCAAGAATTCAAACTGTAAGATGAATTAAACAATTTTAATTTTTTATCTAAATTATTTTAGGAATGTAAATGCATAGATATTTATTTTAATATTAGTATAAATATGCATAGTATGTAACTCACTTTGTCTATCTAGTGCCTATTCTTCCTAGATCAAAATTCTTGGCTGATATGCTAGACCTTTTTCATTGGTTAGTATATTTATATCAATCAGGTTTGGAATCCTATAGTATTAGTTCTAAACATCCCTGTTTCTGAGATCTGTTACCATCTTGACTATTCACAATTTTATACTGCACCAATTCAAATAATTCAATATAACAAACAAATTAATGTCATAACAATACCTTACTTATCATTATTGAATATATGTAATCACTTTAAAATAGTCAAATAGCATGTTTCATGTATGGCTTTATATCTGACTTAAACTAGATATTCACTAATTATATTTCAAAGATCTGATCGAATGTCTAATTTCCTCTTGTTGGATTTCCTCTTAAGTTGATATTGTTTTTATTTTTAGGACATATCTCCTTCACGTAGTCGTGAGCGAGAGCGATCATCTTCTCGCTCTCGACGTCCAAGCCGATCTAAATCACCAAGTCGAAAATCAAATGGTCATTTACCTGCCAATAAAACCAATAAAAGAGTGGTTAAAAAGCCAAGATCGGATTCTCCCTCACGACAATCAGCACGTCTGCTAGAAAAGGTAATTTTCTGTGTGATTACCACTTATGAATGTTATGTCACAAATTTTTAATGGATCAATTTCAATTTTTAGGATGATAAGCGCAAACCAAATGCTGAACCGCTTTTATGCCTAGAAGATCCAGTAATTTCTACGCCCACTGGAATGTATTTTGGAGGAGTTTTAGGGGCAGTATTCTGGCCTGTAATCTTGCCTTCTGTCTTACTTTTGTGTTCCATTTACTGCCAAAATCCAGGCACCTTGAGGAAAATTTCATCTTGGCCAACTAAGTTATCGAACTTTTACAATTTATCAGTAATAAAATCAGTAGGTATTTGGTTAGCAGCACAGATATTTCTAAGCTTCATACCAATTGGTAACCTCGTTGGTGCTCAAATTCGACATGAAAGGCGTCTAATCTATCGATGCAATGGTATGTTGTTTTTATGTCACTGTTTTTCGCTATATAATAAGTATAACTTCATACTGTTTTTAGATTTAAGAAACTAAACAGTAAGAATTTGAATCTTCACGTTTTTGAGCATTCATATTTTTTATCCATATATCATTCTTCTTAAAAATTATGACTGCGTCCTACATACACTTGGTCGTTTAGCGGTTAGCTGATGTGAATTGTTGTATGACCAAATCACTTTTGATCTGTTCCAGATATTTGCGGTTTTTAGTCATGTTAAATTCCATTTATACAAAAGTACATATATAATCATTAATAAATAATTACCTTGAAGTCATTAAATTGTTATATGTAGAAAAATACTGCCCGTTATAATTGAAGAATAGTACTGAGTGTCTATGGGATATATTAAGTTATGACTTTTGTTATGTTCCATTTTTTACTAGATCATTTTTATTGACTGACTAAGTGAGCTTAAAGTAGCATTAATTTTTTGTACTATTGTCGATATTGTCTCTGTATTATCCAAATGAATATTGAAGCAAAATTTATAGTTTTCTACCAGCTTTCTTCTATTTATAGCCCCCGTTATAAAGACATCTCATAAGCTATATATATATTTCGACAATAAGTTAGATAATTACATGTTTATCTGCCGAACTATTGCAAATATCTTATGTTTAGATGCAAGTGAAGTCATATATGCATCAAATAAGCAGAATAGTTATGCATATACATTTTTAAATTGAAAGAAATCATGAATTCTTCTAACCATAACAAATATAATTTTTAGGTTTATTCTCATTGATAGTCAACGCAATTGGGATCAGTTTGCTCTATTATACAAAATTGTTTTCACTATCCCGCTTGTATAATCACTGGCTCGAACTGACTGTCACTTTGTCTGCAGTGGCATTCATTTTATCAATCATAATCTTCATTAAATCGATTGGCTGTCCTAAAAACGACCAATCAGTGGATGGATCCGGTAGTAAGTATATCGATTATTTTTCATTATTCTTGTAACATTTATTTTAGTGATTACTCTCATGCATTTAAATAAAACAAATAACTACGACGTATGTGCTAACAATTAATTTGACTTCGCACATCCTAAAATACTATTTGTCTGATATGCCTCGTGAGTACAAAACCTCCGCAGACTTCAATTTAAAACAATGTTGACTTTTTTTTATAAAGATCGAGCTTTTCTTTTCTAAGCGCTTCGCTCAAACCGCTGCTAAGTTAGCTGATTATATTAAAGCCGGTTCTTGTTAAAGTAAAATAGTTCTTTTAAACGGTTTTTCTTTGTGCTTTGCTAGTGTGTCTATATTTGAATCCATATGTGTAAATGCTCTTATTTTAGAATGGAAATTGTATAACTTCTTGGTGGGTCATGAATTAAATCCACGTATTTTTCATTTGGATTTAAAACTATTTTGTCTGAGATTTGGAATGTTTACATGGCTGGCTCTCGATATCGCGTGTCTGAGTCATACTCTGGACTCTCACAGGATAATCAACCCCACGTTAATTGTGCTAACTTGTATGCACTTTTTCTATGTCATTGATGCTATGTTTCATGAGGTATGTGTGTCTACAGGATCATGTTCTGTTATCATGATTTATCTGCATCAAATGAATGAATTTACTTTCTCTGAAGTAATATACTCGACAATGATACTAATTTTATGATTGTGTGAAAATTCTTAATAAAAGTATTGTAAGCGATTTCAAATTACATTCTTATTCAAGCATTGGTATAGTTTTGATTAAAAGTTAAAGTAATGTTGTTTGTTATTTTAAATCCCCGTTTATTTTTTTTAGGAAACTTTCTTAATGTCATCAACCATCAATCATGATGGTTTAGGATTCCTTCTGACATTTGGCTCTATTGCATGGATGCCACTTTTGTTTTCGATGCCTGTTCGATTTTTAGTGGAACAACAAATAGAAATCCCTGATCTCTATCTGGGAACGATATTTCTAATCAACATGATTGGCTTCATAATTTATCGGGGATCCAATTCTCAGAAAAACGACTTTAGGCGAGAACCCAATAATCCTGCCTTTTCAAGTATTTATTTACATCATGTTTTTATTTTGATAAAGCGATGTTTATTTTCCACTAATAAGTTTTATATAACAATTATGAATCTCTCTTATTATAGACGCCACCATCTTGACCAGTAAATCAGGTAGAAAATTAATCACTGGTGGTTGGTGGGGTCTCATCCGACATCCTCATTATCTAGGCGATATTATTATGAGTCTTTCTTGGACCTTGACAACTGGTAAGCTTATTAAATAAAGCTAAGACATAAGTTGTTACATTATTAACTCAATCTAGTCAAATTTCACCATTATTCCGAGGCAATATCGGAAACTCATCGCATGTAGATGCTATGGTATCCATAGATATAGATAATGCAAACTGCTCAATGCACATTTTTCTCATTCGCCTAATGAGTGTGGAGATTTTGAGAAATCTTTTACTTGAGAAGTAAAGGATTTTCCACAATCTTTGCACTCATGAGCCTATTTTTTTATACTCGTGTTCATTTAAGACGTGATTTTTTTTAAACTATTGACATTAGTTATTACTTTTAATAGCAATATTGAATATTGGTTTCTTGTTTTATAAAAAGAAGACATAATAATCTGATAAATAAATTTTAGGTGGCAATTATGCCCTACCTTGGGTGTATTTCGCTTATCTGTTTGTTCATCTTATGCATCGAATTTACCGAGACGAGCGGAATTCTGCAAGAAAGTATGGTTATACGTGGAAAGTTTACTGTATGAAAGTGCCATATTTTCTTATACCAAAATTATTCTAATTATTTTATTGTCTGTTTTTGAAACTGCTTATGAGGCCACGTTTTTTTGTATATTGCATTGATTTCTGTAGATTTGTAGTGAAGGCAAGGAAGGGATGAACAAGGTCTGGCTGCATCATAAATTTACTTTATTATATGATATTTTTATACTTTTTCTTATCATGACATTATGTTTATTATTTATTAAATGTATATACAGTAGTTGGAATGTTTTTATATTTATTCAATTATTTCCTTAGAGTTAAATTATAATGTGTGTATTGTTCTTTGTGTTAAATTTAAGGAGTTTTGGAAAAACAATAGTATATGAAGTAATTTCGAGAAATACAAGCATGAGATAAGCTGAATCTGTTCTTCAATAATTTTTTCCTTAACATATACTTCTATTTCTGACGATCCATCAGAAATATCAGATTAAAATGCTCCATAGATTAATATTCTATTTGATCTGTTGATAAGATACAAACAAATAGTAAGTAAATAAAATTCAAATTTTTATGTCGCTGTGGAAATGTTTAGTCGTTTTTTGAAATAAATTTTGGTCGATGTTTTAAGAGTTTTATTTTTATGCATGTGTTTTTTAGAAAAACTTTCCACTGCGACCTACATATTTTATTGATGTATTTAGAAATTTTTTATTGATATTTTGTTTTCACTTACTGCATGTATTATTAAAATCTATCACGAAGAAACCTTCATTGGAAATTTATGCTTTTTGTATGGTTGTGGATTTTATCTGTTTTCTATTTCATATTACCTATTTTAATTATGAGCTCTTGGGACATCACTAACTGTAGAAATTTTTCTATTTTCCTTTATCAAAATGCACGTATCATACATACTATTTCATCAATTTGTATTAAATATATTTCTCTATTTTCATTTTTTCATTTTTTCATGACACGCTTTCATAAAATTAAGTTATATAAAACAATTCTCACTGATAAATTAATCAATTTAGAATGACTGATGATTATGAAAATTAACATTTTATCATTATAATAATTTTTATGAAGCAGGCCAGAGATGGTTAAACCAATTGTAACCGTACAAAACGCACGCTGCGGGACATTAGTGTAATTATAATAGCATATAAGTATGTATATTTACAACAGCACAAGCTTATGAAATCAATAGCAAATCTGGGTATAGAGTGCAATGCTGTACTTATAATTATATGTATCGAGTCACACATCAGTAAAACAAGGTATGCACGGGTTACGATATTTCCTATCCCTAAGGTCGGTACTTCTATCCGGGGCCACATTTTGGTCATATATACTTGATACTGTCAACAATCACGAAAACCTCTGTTTCATCTATTGTTAACTTGTCTGAGTTCGGGCAAATGTCTTCAAACTCTTCCTCTTATATCACCTGTCGAAGATCTATAATATCTATGCAACCTGCATTTATAGGTACCTAAGCATGATCATGCGAATTAACTTGTCTGGAGTCTGAATATATTAGAATAACATTTACGTTTCATGCCTGGATGAACAATTTGTTTCGGTCTATGTACTGCGTATCAATTTCAAAACGGTACACGACCTGCAATTCTACTCTGAATCCGCAGTTTTCACCTCCAATTATAAAATCTCTATTCTCTTACGCAATTAGGAAAAGGCTTTTAGATACACTTTTTATTAGTACGTATCAAAGACTTTAAAGTACGTATCAATGTTCTATTTATCTAATCATGATTTTGATTCCCATTCAGTTGGGATACAGTATAATACGTCTTAATTATTATTATTATTATATTGGTTTTCTGATTCCCATTTTTGATATAATAAATATTCCTTTTGATCCTCAATTATAATAGCAAAGTATATTTTTAGTATAAGATTCAACATCACAATGTTATGTATAGGCTGCAGCTTATATAGTATGACAGCACAAACTGACCTTCACTCAATTGTATGAGTCATATTCTATGAGCTTTATTACCTTACTGATAATGGGAAATTAAAAAGCCGTCAAAAGTAATGATGTAAGAAATTAGTATCAGAAACTGAAAACATGAAGTACTGCCCTAGATAACCGTTATCTATAGTATTCCTATAAGAACATACTGCTATATTTTATATAGAAAAATGTGTAATAATTGTCAGTCTCCAGAACAAATCTAAGACTTCCTTATGGTTTTACTCTACAATTTTAGTAGTAATAATAAACTGAATTATGAATTTTACCGATTATTAGATTGACGAATGAAAAAATATTTAAAAATTATGAGCGATCTGCTTTGAAATTTGGATATAACGACACCCCCAAACATCCTGTTTTATGTATAGTAGGTATATTTAGTGGATCCTCGATAAAAAGGCTGACCGTATGATGGGCAACGGAGAATTGAAATGTAACCTTGAATCCAGATGTCCTATAACGTTTGTTTATACATTATATGACATATCTATTATTACGTATTAATAAGCGGTGTCACTCTGACAAATATACACAAAACATCTTTTTTATGTATTTCACCGGGCTCTCAAACTAGAGAAATGGCCAGACTGTAGACGCATGAAGAATGAAAGAATCACATAATACCAATAAATATTTATTTTACATTAGAAAATTTACAAAACATATACATGGACATACTTAAATCTAAAATGCAAAATAATTATAATTTTCAATAAATTCAATAGCTAAATGAATCTTACTTACCTATGACGGACACCTATACCTAACTTCATAAGCACAAACCGTGCTTATGAAGTTAGGAGAAAATAAACATATTTATGACATATCCGCGATAATGAATAACATAGATTGCATAGAATTGAGATCATTAAAATTAGGCCCCGTTAAACAAATAGTGCAAACCGCCCTATGATAGCCCACCCTAGTTTAAACAAACACAATGAAAGTGTGCTTACAGTAAATTACAGAATTTGGGAATTTATTTATTGATATCTTGAATTAAACTACAATTTCCGGACTAGAATTGTGATGATTGCATGCAAAGTAGAATACTGATTTAGTGCTCTCACTGACTGACAATGATTAATTAGAATTATTCCTTAATCAAATGCTTGCACAATACAGAATTATGTAGATAAATAGTAAAATCAAGCAGTGAGTGGGTCCAACCATCTTAAGGGATATTAAGACATAAGAGATTATTAGAAACAATAATTAGTTAAAATATAGTAAAATAAAAAATGAAGTGAAAATAATTATCATCTACAGAAGCGTCTCTGCATTCAGTGAATTATGCGTACGATAATTGGTAAAATCTTGAAAATACACATTTGAAAATACCTTATCTATCTATATACAATGAGATAATATTAATAAATGCAATTGAATTCATATATTAATAAGTTTTAATTGAAATACATTCTCTTATGCTTATTGCGTGCTAATATACAAACGGTGGATACACATAATAATCCTGATTAGGAATGGGAATAGGGGGGTAAAGGTGGAAAGGAAATGAAATCAGGAGCTAATTTGTCAGCAGAGTTTTGTATACATACACATCATATCACAGAAAATGACGACATAGTTAACTAACTGTACGATAGATCAGAGCGAATAATCTAACCAATATTTCATTGTAAACGTTATTATTCAATATTAATTGATTTTTTAGTCAAATTGGTTCATTAATTATTACATCTTTGAATTTACTTTGTCTTGAAAATAGGACCAAGGTGAAATGAAAGCATTTGTATGTAATAACTAATTAATAATTCGTCGATTAGATGACGAAGAGCCTGCTTTATACGAAGATGTTGATAAAGAATTGATAGAGTTTACATAATTATTAGTGGAAATGGAAGAATAACCGGCAGATCCACCGGGCGAATTGAGAAGAAAGTCTTGCGCAATGAAACTGTTACTACCTGATTCTGCTAGATTGGAATTCATTAAACGACGCGAAGGCGTGCGCCCGCTGCTCGATACTGTCACTAGATGAGGCGAGTGCAATTGTTGAGTGTGAGGAGTGAGGGAGGAAAACTCGTGATTGGCGGAGAATGAAGAGGAAGATGAGACCGGGATAAGTCCACCACTATGTAAATTGATGGAGCGATGCGCCAGATTACCATTATTTGGCGCCTCATTGAGAATGATGGAATCACCTGAGCGGAAGTGCAATCGTTCTTTCTCAGTGGTACGAGCAGAGCCGCCAGGTGGCATCAAAAAGTTAACACTAAGCCCACCTAAAAACGTTTATTAATTTCAAACATAATGGCCGACCAGTTGAATGTTCTTGTAAATAATAAATTAAGACCGAAATGAAATAAAGACAAGTCTCAATGAAATTATTCTGTCAGTTTGTCTAATTCAGCAGCAATTCAAAATAGTGATACTGAGATATCATCAATCATTAAGTGACAAAACATTTAAATTGAATGGATTTGTATTGACCAAAAGGTAATAGTCTATCAAATCAATAAGGAATATCAAAATGTAAAGAAATACTGCATTTTTTCTAAAATCAGTGATAGAAAATATTGTCTCACCAGAAGCCGGAGCTAATGAATAAGTGGCTTGTTGACGTCGTCTTTTGATTTTATTATTCTTCATGGCGCACAAACTGACAAGATGATGTAGCTCACCGGCTGAGAAACCAAGGAGCGCTTTCAAATCACAAATAAACTTGTAAACAAAGCGTTTTCCCTGCACCTAACAAATAAGAATCATTGTATAATAGAGTTTTGAATAGGTATTCATTAGTCACTGTTGATCTAACTATGGGGAGTGTGATGAGATCTTATGTATTAAAACCAAGATTAGGATCATCCTATGCACGTTATAATATACCGAAGGTCAATTACAATTTTCTAGGACCCTAAAACTTTAATACACGCTTCGGACTAAAAGAAAGGTTTTCCGTTGCTTAAGTGGTATTCTGCTATATTACAGCTCAAAATATTATTAAAATTACTTTAGAAATCATGTCCCCATCATAGTAATATCTCAGTGCTCTGGACAGTTTCTCATAATTCATGGCGGGTTTATTTTTTCTCTTGCCCCATAATGAAGCAACATTTTCTGGGTTGTTTAATTTGAACTCGCCGTCTTCACTGACCCAGTGAATTATCTCCCGATAATGCCAGTTGGTCAGTAACTCCAGTAAAAATTGCCACAGCTGTACTTGTCCACTATTGGCCGCCACCACACTGCCCACAGAAGCGAACAACACGCTGTCTGTAATAAAGAAAATACGAAACAATTGTAGAATCAAATGTGGCAAAACTAAATAAATAATACGGACATTAATTTTTAAATAATCTTCTTTCGAATTTAGGAATAATCGATAGAATAGCTGAAATCCAATTTAGTGGATTTGTACAGAGAATATGCTAACAATAATTCTAATAATTGGGATCTTATTTTGAGAGACTAAACACCACCATCCACTCTGCTATGAGCACCGACAGGAGCATTTTTATATTTCACAGGGAGACCTTGTTTTATACGCCTGTCATATAAATTTTAATAAGTCTTTTCCTTTACTTCTCGTCGTTTATGCAATGATTATAATATACTCTCCACACATTACACTTCTCTGTCTTCAAATGATTGTGCGATCAATAAACTACTGTTTCTTTTTTGAGATGCCCAAACTATTATATCTCGGGTTTTATCTTCTCCATCTGCTGAGCTTGATATAATGGGCCTAGTGTACGGTCTAGCCTTATGCATAGCTGTGTCTAGTTCAATAGGAATGGTCCCTCCACATATTGAAATCTGGTTGCACCCTTCATCCTGTTTAATGGAGTCACTCTTCCATTCTGAACTTGCTTTCTCGTTATTTTTCAATATCCTATTATTAGTTCCAGTTCACGTTTAAAATTCTGTCGAAACTCGTTTAACGAATAAAATAAAAACCAATTGACAGAAATTGATTAGATAATAATAATAATTAGCTAAAATAGATAAAATTTAAAGTGATTATTCACTCGCTGAGGAACCTCGTGGGGTGATTATATGATGATCTCCAACAAATCGAGGAGTTCTTATACGTGGCCTGCCTAATTGTCTGTAAAGTCGGGCCGGCTGATGAGAAGTGATGGTGTAAGTGGACTGGGCTTGTGGCCGATAAGGAACACCTGGAAGACACAAAAAGTTATTGTAAACATTCAGTTAAATAGATGAGAAATATTATGCAACACGAATGTGATTACTTACATATTGACTTGCATTTCTTCATCAATTCCAGGTGTGTCCAAAAGTTGAAATTATTGTGGGGCACCATCTCTTTTAATTGTTCAGGCGTAAGGGACACCAATTTAGTTCCAGATAAATCGAATTGGTCGGGATCAACATTCTCCAGATGAAATTGTTTCATAGCCCAGCGAATCCACATCAACACCTATAATTAGGATAACATGAGCTAGAAATAAAGCTTCACAATACTGGAATATCATTTAGGTGGTAGTGCATTGAAATAATAATTAGCTGAGAGGAAGAACTAAACTATGAAATTGTTTATACCAACTTTTATGAATTCATACTCAATAATAGAGAGAATATATTCATACTCAATAATAGAGAGAATATATT
>JAYMFX010274883.1:0-10274 GCA_036784945.1 Monocelis spectator
CCTGACTTCTAATCACGAATGAAACTCGCGATTAAGCTCGCCTGCCTTCTAGCTGCCATGTTTCTAATTGTCCCCTCAATGAGAATGAGATGAACACTCTACAGATATCCCCTATTCATGGACGCCTCTATACTACTAGTTAATATCTAACTAGTAGTATATCTAACTATCTAGTATAGAGGCGTCCATGCCCTATTTCGTAGAACACTCCCTTATCAAGTGATATGAAATAATGATACAACACAGTGAACTGAGGTATTAAAATATGAGAGTATTACATAATAGGTATAAGTTGATAACGTAAATAGTTCGAATATGGAGAGAAGATTTAAATTGATTACGTAACAGAGTTTAAGTAAGCAATGCGAGAGAAATTGAATAAAGAAGTTAAAATGTTTAATAAATTAAATGTAATAGTTCTTCTCTTTCCTTTTTGATGTTTTGAGATCCAGATTGATCATTGAGGCTGTTTTCTTTTGCTAGAATTGATGGGAAGCTTTGTAGGTTTGAGTGTGGTTTGAATACTGAGCAATTGTCTAGCAGTTTGTGCTCAAACTTTTGAAAAATGCTTTGTATTTTGCTGTTGCTTAAGTTTTGAGATCCAGATGGCTTCCTTGAGACGGAGGTTGATAGGGTTGTTTTCTTTTGCAAGGATTGATGGGATGTAGGAAGCTTTGCAGGTTTGAGTGTGGTTTGAATACTGAGCAATTGTTTTTCAGGGCAGTATGTTCTTCATATCTTTGATGGAATTGTCTGATTGTGCTGCCTATGTATTGTTGGTTGCATTTCAATACATATAGGCAGCACGATCAGACGGATTATATAAAATTAGTTTAATTATTTACTGTCTCTGAGATGTATCTATGCGATATATCGGTCACTGATAGACCTTCAATTCTCCGCATTAAATATAGTCCATTGAAATGCTTCGCAGATCATTTAAATATTGGTGAGTTAAGAAGCTATAATATATCAGTTATGTTCATAAAATAATCTGCGGCAACAAATTTATTCATCCGAATCCGTAAATCTTCTCAGTGGTTTAAGTGATCACGTAGGTGACAGATCAGTATCACTCACTGACTGTATGAGATGACCTTGTGGCTAATTTGCATTTCGTAATTATTTAAGATATGAAAAATGTATAGGTATGCATTTAATTAGAATTGTATACTGAATGGATGAAAATAGGATAGAGAATTATGCTAATTAAAAATGAGCATTACCAATTCTTTTCCGGCAAAATTTCTTGAACCGAATTCGCTTCTTTCTCGCACTGCATGGTTTACATTTAGTGGCTAAAATATTAAAAGAATCCCAATTTAATACAACAAAACAAAGTTTAAGTATTATATTTAGTGTTTTTAAAGACTAATGTTACAAATGTGATTGAAATTTTAAAATCATAATTAAAAATAAATCAGTAAAGATTCAAATATTTTTATTATCTAATTTATCAATCCTTCGGCAAAATATTTTAAATGCGTCTTGACATCATGCCGTTATGATTAATTATGACATTAGCACACATTTGGGATTCATCAACTGCAAGTTTGGTTGGGAGTGGGGGAGGGGGTAGCAACCGCGAATATGCTATAACTATTAGCTACATATATTGCACATGCCTTCTAGCAGTTTTAAATTGGAATACAGTAACCGCCATAACTGAATAACACTTTAGAAAAGGTGTGAACATTGACACAAGGCTCAATATATAAATACCAAATACATATATACATACATAGTATCACAGTATCACACCATCTAATCTAACGCACTTTGTATGCCAGCTCAATAAAACTCTACGCAACTCTCTATACTCCTCCGGTAATTCTGTATAGCAGTCTTGCACAGTAGATTCAGTATTCTTCTTCTTTTGTCATCTTTTGTGAAGTAACAACCACAAAACCAGAAAATAATTGAGCACGGAGGAAGGTGTAAATGTGTGAACGCTTGGTTGATCTTCAAGTGTTGATGAAGCGTGCTAATTGTTCACAAGTAGTCACTTCAAGACTTTGCAAAGTAGGAGCCCTTATAGCGCAGTAGAATTCTTAACATTTAAGATAGATTTACCTGCCTATGTAATTTAACATTATATATTGCGTATCAGAATATTTACTGTGATGATTTCATTTAAAAAGATATCTGCAGCGATGGAAAATAGCTTCTGATAGCTGCTGGCGAGTATGTAACCGTGGAGTAATCCTGACATAATCTAAGCAATATATTATATATATAGGTGGTGATTAATTGTGGTTATTCATGAATGCCAAAAACACATTAGTTGCATAACAATGTAACTCCAGATACTTTCAGAGAGAGATAGCGATACATTTATACATTGTTGTGACAATCCAAACAATAAGCTCAATAACATCTCAAAAAGCTTTCTGAAAATATGAGTCTCAACAGAAGCCTATAACCTACTAATATTATATTAGACACATAGACGCCAATAGGTTACACCACAATATTCAACGCAATATAATGACCGCTTCATAAATGGTGTTTCTTTCTTTCTTTCTGCAGCGACATTAATTTCTCAATTATAAACTGTTCTAGAAACAGTTCAAGTATAATGATGATACTCATTATTATGGTTTACGTATGAACAAAATTAATATTTTTATTAGACACATCTATATTTACAAACTCTGTGAAAAGAGACAATCAAATATTACAAAATTGCATATTTTAAAATTTATTTACCTATTTTTTTATCATAAATCTAAAACACATTCTGTTTACTTTATTCATTGTACTTATTTCAGGATTCGGAATAAAGGTTATAGATAAACTTTACAAGGACAATTTTGATTTTAGGTGCGCTTTGTCAGATCCATAAATTATTATCGTGAATTAAATTTACCGTCAAAGAAAAATTGTTTGAAAGAATTTGGTGATTTGAGATGCATGAGTCGTGCTTTGTTTGATGTAACTATTTTGGTTTTATTTGATTTCTTTTTATGAAACTTTCTGTTCATTTCTGCTTCAATTTGGGCTTTCTATTTAATGTTTGTTGTTATTTGATCTTTCGGTTGCACAAAAATGTAAAATTGGATGTGAACCATTCGTTTCTTATAATAATATGTATGTATAGATGTTTCATCAATGGAAATTATGAAATATAAAATTGCAGCTGAAATGTATTCTTTGATTTCAAATTTAGTACATTACAAAGCGAACGTTCAACGAAACGTTTCTAAAGAATGTTTGGAGGGACATTGATCATTTACAAAATGTAACTTTCTAAAAATATAGATATATACTCTCTATTATACTGATTATTGTGGTACTTTGATGGGGTGTGATCGGGTATCCAAATTTTTCTAATGTGATCGGGTTTGGGACTCGTTTTAAAATCGTGTTTTTAATATATTTTTATTATCATTGATCAGCTGAATGAACTCAACTCACACGATTCGCATTTCATTGTTCAAACATAGTTTATATTCTAGTTGGGAAGTGACAACTCTTCTCAATGAAACTGTGACATACATCCCAGGACAAATCGATTACAACAATGAAAAAAGCTCGACAACACCATACAACCCCAAAGGCAACTACTGCCATTGTGAGAGAATGAATGGGATGATCGGCAGCCCATAGCTTGCCTTTTTATTTGAGAAGAATCTACCGATTGGAGAATCTAGCGATAGTCTAGGTCAATCTTTGAGTTCGGTCATTAAGGTGTCTCGAGTACTACTGGTCATATTCCTCATGAAAGGCAATTAAAATACGAAAGAAAAAAGACTCCAATAATTCAGATGGAAAGATATCCAAGATTAAAGTCCGGAGATATACCCTGCTGCGTCGTTTTGTGAGAACAAATAATGATCAACTTGAAAATGAAGTAAATATAAGTAAATATCCTTAAGGTTTATCTTCATTATACTCTAATTCAGAAAGATGACAAGCCTCCAGATACTGCCAACCTCCAGCATTTAGCAAACCCAAACCCTGCCACAGCCATCTTCCAAAGACAAAGAAGCCGTTCTACCTGATTCCATAGATGTCATTCTATAAAACGCAGGAAGATCATTCACCATGCATTGGATCAACGAAATTTATTAACGAAATCAACCTGTCGAAGTGTCCAAACTTTAAATAAACGGTCACTCGGAGTGGAAATAAGTAAGTCAAGGGTCGTATTTCATTTTGAGTGTTTTAAAAAAGGGAGATTGTATTGATCCATATATGAATTCTATCTGATCATAATTCATTGTTCAACATAGTTTATAGTTCATAATTAGCCAATAATTCAAATCTTGTGTTGTAGATTATAATTTTTACAAATAGTTACTCTTTTCGACATTTCTTCATGAAATCAGTTTTAAAAGTCCCATTCGTTCATTCCCAAATTCCATAGATGATCACGTTTCCATGTTGGACAAAAACTACGGTTTTTAATCATTTCAATTAATGTGAAAATTAATGTGATCAAGTGGTAACGATACGATCATTTTGTCGCATGTAACTCAAGTTTATAGAGTTTTATACAAATTCATGACAAATATGTTTTATGAAATGAAGTGTATAAGAATTATGACTGAAAATTTGCCTAAAAGCTTTTTACTGTCATTTCAGTTTGAGTATCCTGACATAATTACACACTGTACCCATTTTCAATAGATAATTAGATAGTATTTTGAATGAGGAAAGTCATGGACATCTTTTTGTTTTTATAATAATCTTAGCTGTGAGCTTCAATTTCTCTAAATCTCTGCGATCTAATCAATCATTGTTACAGTAAAGGCATGAATATAATTTTCTTCCCTGTGCTCTAAATAAAATTGTTCAATTCAGAAAACTTTTCATTCACGGCAATTCGAAGGTATAGGATCAGATAGTGATTTTTCTATATATATATATGTATACTTTGATGATCAAAGGGAAGTTAATTGAATTTTCTGGAACATAATCAAAGAAACTGAACTCATATTTTTCCTTTTTTCAAACTCAAAAAATATTTTGCAATAATTTCTGAAAATTATATTTTTACGCGTGAATTTATTATGTGAATCAATCTCATATCTTTATTTATTTATGATTTTAACAAACAAACTATATCTCAATAATTAAATAATGCATTGCAAAATAGAAAATTACCTGCAGGGTTGTTCATCAAATCCGGTGCATCTAAAGTGTAAATAAAAATATTCCTATTAAAAAATGAGATTAAAAATTCAATAGGAAATCAAATTCAATTGAAAAACTCTCTCTCTCTCTCTCTATTAGAAGAAACCCACAGACTATCCTCTATTACGTCCTATAACTCTCTCTCTCTATATTTAATTAATAGAAAACCACACTCTATTACCTATATAATTCTTTCTCGCTCTCTCTCTCTCTCACACTCTCTCTCTATTAGATGGATAGAAACCCACAGACTATCCTCTATTACGTCCTATAACTCTCTATTTAATTAATAGAAACCCACAGACTCTATCTCTCTCTCTCCACAGAATCCTCTATTATGTCCTATATAACTCTCTCTCTCTTTCTCCTATCCATCTATAGATAGATGAGAGAAAGATATTATGTTATATAATTAGAAATAGTATCCATTAAATATTCTACCGTATACAGAATTAGTAATAGCAATAATTCTTCAATAACTCCTATCTAAATATACAAATTTGTACAACACATTCTCGAACAATGCAATCATTCTCAATAATATGAATACAGGATATAAAATCATCGCAAAAACTTACTATGCATACACCACAACAACACTCATGAGAAATTTCAATATACAAAATCAAATCAATCAAATTATATTGGGTGCATTATTGGGACAAATTAAGCAGAAAGCAAGCACATTATACAATTAAAGAACATCCGGTAGCTTCCCGATCTAACAATTGTAAACTAATAGCATAAAAGGCAATAATAATTTAAAAAGAGCATCAATATTATCAATTCAATATCGGAGGAGATTTCTTTAATCGAGATTTCCTAATGGATGTTCTTTACAACCGTATATTGAAAGAATTAATAATAACTCATGACAAGGTGGATATATCACATGCGTGTCACACATTATGAAAAAATGAATAATGGAATGAAATTGGGATACCAATGTGAAGTTGCGCCTTTTTCGCTTGTTGAGTTGGACTAGGTGTTGTGGCTGAAACTGTCAATAAATTTTAAAATATCAAATTTATCAAAGATATTTGATTGATGGATTAGCAATTCAATTTATCCAATTAAGGAAACCATGTTTGAAGAAATAAAAATTGTCGTTGAAATATACTAAAACAATTTGATTAGTTTAGAAAAATAATGTTTGAATATTCAAGAAAAGACTGACTCTTTAGAAAATATATCTTTTGTGCATTCAAAAGAATTACTTTTCTGAACTGAAAAATCCCTCTATGTATGACTTTTTATTAAATGCTATTGTAATAATTAGGATTCCATCATCAAGGAGATCCTAGAAAAGCTCCTATGAAGCTCCTATGGTATTTCAGTATCCAAAAAGATCACCGAATAGAGCACAATAGACCAGACATTCTGGTAGTAGACAACAAGCAGTTATAATCAGCAGATATTGCAGTACCAGGCGACTCTTGGGTCAACTTTAAAGAGGATGAAAAGATTGTCCTGGCTTAGAGAAATTAAGAAAACCTGGAAAATTAAGACAGGAAAAGTCATACCATGCTGGTCATAGTCGGAGACTTGAAAGAACATCAAAGAAGCTAAGAAAATGGGTCGAAGCAACAAAGAAATAGACATCCCAGTAGGACTCATCCAGAAGATAGCACTGTTAGGATCAGCAAGAATCTTGAGAAAGGTGATGGACCTATCGACAAGCGTAACTGATCAATGAATGCACAACAGGCTTTGGCGTCGGGAAGAGTGGAAGACACCAAATTTAAACTGTTTTAGTCAAATGATTTCAAGTCATAGAAGTCATAGAAATCAATTACTACCTTCTGACTTTCTCGTCCAGAGACGCGGAAAAAACAAATATGGCGGCAGTCTAATTCAGATCCTGTGATATACAGAAGCTTTCATTACATTTTGCAAGCTAAGTAATAATCAACTCTGATTGGTCGATTAAGAATTGCTGATAATCACATGCATAGACCTATAAGTAATTAATCATCGATCAATATTTACTTTTAATTTATCCAGGACTGCAGTTCTGGCTAAAGGAATACGTATGGTATTGATCAAATTACTTGTGATATCAAGTAAATTATTATTATTATTATTATAGGCCTATTTACGCAACCATTAATAATGCTTATGGTTTATATTTATAATTCATCAGTCTTCAAAACAGATAGGTATAGGATATAGTTTTGATACCTGAAATTGTGGTCTGTTTACTCTGCTAATCCATATTTGATTGACATGGAGAATTTAGAATGCATATAGTCTATAATTGAACTTGCCTCAAATATAACAATCAATCTTTCTCGATAATGAGTGGAGATAATTATCCTCAGGAAATCAAATCTACACTAAAATACTTTTATAAATTTTCTGAGTGCTAACTATATCATCCCCTAACTCTATTATCATTAGTAAATTTTCACAATATACTCACACATCTGTATTTCATGTCATTTTAATTCTGCAGTTTTTACACAGCAAAATATTGATTTTCTATATGTTCTGCTGAATATAGTTCTATATGAGTGTACATAGTTCTATATATTAGTGTACATAGTTCTATATATTAGTGTACATAGTTCTAAACATGGTTCTATATGAGTGTAAGAATGGTCCATGTTTTTATGTTTTATAATATGTAGGATTAACGTTAGCAAGCAAATTAGAAAAATGTAACCGCTATTAGCAGTTAGACTACAGTGATGAGTAAAAGCAATAAAAGAAAGTCTAACAATTATACAATCTAACATCAATTTTAATTTTAGATTCAATGTCTACATCTTTGCATAGGCCTACCATGTTCGCTAGCAAAATAACGAGGAATGTGTGAAGGAATATCTAAAAATATTTAGAAAATATATTTTGTAGTATTTGTAGCATTTAAAATGATAATTAATAAATAGTGAATTCATTTCAATTATTAATGCTTATTTATTTATTAGTGTTATAACCAAATTATATTCAACATAGTGATAGAGATGATAGTATAGTTCCGTGGATTTAGAAATCAATAATTGTGAAAAATGTACCTCTTGCACATGGTTGCTTTCCATCTCTAGTTTGCTTATAGCCCTCCTTGCATCGTTCACATGTTGTTCCAGTTACACCTTCTTTGCACATGCATTGACCATCTTTCTTATCACAAACTGATGGATTTACAGATCCAATAGGGTGGCAACGACATTCTGAAAACAACATTTGTTTGAAAATGAAAGAAAACCTCAAAGGTATAGTTAATCTTTCATTGAGAGAAAGTTTAACGATCTATTCATGTCTCATTGTAAAACTACAATAATACAGCAGCTATAGTGTATTTTGCATTTTGCTTTTAATGTATTAGTGTAATTTTATCCTAAACAAATTCTGATTGTAATATTCACTGTTGTGTAGGATGTAAGGACGTACTCAAGCAAACCCTCTCGTGACTGAGGGGTTTAGTCCAGTCTCGATAGTATCCATCTTTGCAATAGTGACATCTACGGCCCGCTGTGTTATGCTGACACTTTTCACACACTCCTCCTCCAGTTCGGCCATTCATTAAGTAGAGATTCTTGTTGAATTTACACTTATTACTGTGTAAATTACAGTCACACTCTGAAATATAAAATGAAAAGTTGTAGAACAGAGATAAGCCTTTATTGTTGGCCTGCTATATTGGTGAATATTATATTGAAACGGAGCTGACTATAGCTGCTCCTAAATTGTCTAAATTAATCGTCCAAGACATCCGTTAAACAAGCCTTTTAAATCGTGATTTACAGACATCCCTAATCAAACTATCAATAACACTTTCTATCGCCGTTTCTCATCAAGTCGATAGCCTTCCCTTCGTGTTTCGTCGTGTCTTGTAGCGTCACGACAGCCATATCTATCCATTATTATGTCCATCAGCTTCACCTAAGCTGTTCTGTTGGTTACCGTTTTGATTATAGTCTATATACACATGGTTCTTGGTTTGCCCAGATTTCTTCGACCTACAACACACGTCCTTGCACCACAAGCTTTGAAAATTAAACCATGAAAAATCATCAGTAGAATTTTCATGTTTTCATAATGAGAATTCTCATAATTCGACAATCTTTTGTCGAGATCATAACTACCATGAAAATCACTATATCAGAGCACCATCTACATAAATACACACGAGACATGTAAAAGTTACAATCAATATGTGTGTCACTCAAATTAAAATATTTTAATTCTTTTCATATTAGGTGCAAACTGATCAAACTCAAGAAAGAGAGCAGGAGAAAGATTTTATGGGAAAATTTTGATTCTTCTATAGCTAGAAGATGATGATACTCTTTTAAGCTTGAATGTCAAAATGAAAACTAAGGTAATGCATAAAACTTTAATGATTTTCTTAATTTGTAGAGGCTAGTCGTATCATGTAACATTGCTTAGGTAATTAGGAATAAAAAGAATGCCATTAGATTTGAGAGACAAGAATGGTGATTGAAATTGACAACAAAATGGAGTTGAACATAAGGACACGCATTGAGAGAAAAAAAATGAAACAGCGATTTACTTTGAAAGAAAATGAAAACTTGATTTTAAATCAAGTTTGAGTACCTAATGAGGTATTTTAGTATGTAATGCCTTTTAGAAACTTAAGTAGATTTTGAAAAAAATAGTTTTTGTTATTTTTAAAATAGTTTATACGCCAGATAGGGTCTGAATTATTTTAACTATACATACTATATTGAATATTATAATCTATTATCTAGATAAAATATGGTCAATCCTTGTGCAGCTTTGAACTGTAAGAATTTCTATGAAAAAGTTGATGATGGAACTTCTTTTATCAGGTTTCCTTTTAGCAATCCTGATCTTTTGAGTAAATGGGTAAAAGGTTTAGAGAACTCCCACAGAGAACAGCCGTATTTGCTCTAAACATTTTAAACCTGAAGAATTTGATTAAAAAGGTTGCGATTCCAATCCAACAATCAAGAAGCTATGTAGTCGAGTTTATAAAACTTTGAGAAACATAACTTTCGTAATAACAGTCAAGCGTATACCTGAAAAAAGATTTTCATTTATCTTAATTTGAGCGATATGTCACTCGATCTTGTTATCGATAAAATTCATGTTGTAAGGAGAATAGAATTGAATGCTGGTCGTATTCTCGGGTTCTCTGAGAACACTCC
>JAYMFX010274994.1:0-18187 GCA_036784945.1 Monocelis spectator
AGAGGATATGACCTACAATACAGAGGATATGACCTACAATACAAAGGATATGACCTACAATATAGAGGATATGATCTACAATATAGAGGATATGACCTACAATACAGAAGATATGACCTACAATACAGAGGATATGACCTACAATACAGACAGAGGATATACAGAGAAAACTATCAATTTTTTAATTAAATGATCAATCAATAATTGATTTAATGAAATAATCAATATAACGATAAAAATTCATATTTTTATTCTGACTTCTCCTCACCAATAAATAGGGGTACTTCCAGATATTCCACTCACCAATAAATAGGGGTCCTATACTTCCAGATATTCCACGAACCAAGCTCACCAGTCCAAATGAATCAGAGATATTCTCCACTCCAAACAAGTCGCACAATACAACCGACGTCAGTCCAATGAAATTAGCTGAAATTGATAGTTTTACTCGTAACAGAAAAGTGCAAACAGATCTGGGTAAATAAAATCTGTTATGATGTGCCATATTTTCTGAGATCAAAATTATAGACGCAGAATTGATATACCCACTACAAAAGAATCCGTGCAAACTGATGTAGGTCATGATGAGAGGCACTGTCGTCGATAGAGGGAGCATCAGAGTCAGGGACAGTCCGGAGATGAGGAGAGCCACGCAGTACACCAGCAAGGAAGAGAAGTACCTGACTCCAGACAGATATCCCAACACTAACCGACCCAATGTTGAGGACAGGCCTAAAGTATGAGAGAGGCAGATATCAAACATCAAATGATTTACAAATGATGATTCGTTTAAAATTTATCATATCAACAAAAAGTATAACTTTTCAAAATAGTGTTATTAAGGAGCAACAAAGAGAATATTAACTGTTAACACAAAATCTTATTAGAAGAGGATCGAAAGTTTAAAGGCTTCGAATAAAAAGATTATCTAATGAATGGTGGGCTTGGAAGAAATGTCTAGATAAAGGATAAAGAGTTGAGAGAGCTTGAAATTGTTTAATCCTTAAGATTTAACTAAATTAAACTGTTTTGCGCAAAATTCTCAACTAATTTTTGAACTCTACGCCATTCAACCCGTAAGAAATATCGACGTTATCAACTACCCAGGCAAGAATCAATAAATTCTCTTTATGACGCGGAATTCACGTCATAAATCTATAAATAGATTTCTGTTTACTACAGGTATTTGTAAAATTGCAAATTCACTTTGATTTCAGATTAGTTAGTCATCAGAATGAATTTCATTAGCATGGGGAATTATTTTGAGCAGAACTCACCAAATACGGATAGCTGATAGGCGGATGTACTCTTTGATATTCCATTCTGCAAGCTAAATGTGACACTGAAGAAGATGGGAGCGAGAAATCCTAAAATCATAAAAGAATGAAACGTTCACAGGAAAGGAAGTTATTTTTTATGTGTTGTAGTAATGCGGAGAATATGAAATTGATATTAAATTCAGGATTATTATAAATAGATAAGTTTTAGGTACTACGATAAGTATAGTGTTTCTAAAAACATAACCTCTCAACTTGGCGTTCCGTCGGTTGAGTCTTCCAATCTTCATTGATTAGTTACGCTATCACTTTTCTCAAGATCTTTGATGATCCTAAAAGTGCTACCTTCTGGATGAGTCCTACTGAGATGTCTATTTCTAGCGCTTCGATCCATTTCCTTAATAGCTTCTTTGGTCTTGCTCCAAGTGCTCCGACTATGACTTTAGATGTCTTCAGATTCCAGCTCTTCTTAATTTCTCTGGTTAATACTCTGTATCGTTCGATCATCTCGTCCTCTTTGGAGTTGACTCGAGAGTCGCCTGGTACTGCAATGTCGATTCTAACTGCTTGTTGTTTTTCTTTGTCCACCAACCAGCAGAATGTCTGGTCTATTGTGCTCTATTCTGTGATCTGTTTAGATATTGAAATTAATTCTTTGTATAGGAGCTTCATTCTGTCATTTTCTAGGACTGGTGTATTTTTACCTTGATGTTGGTATCATTTGTTGCTCTCATGATGGAATCAATCCTAATTTCTTGCAGATCGTTTAAATTTCAAACTTGATTAGAAAACATATTAAGCATGGTAATGCACATATGATGAATTATATAGATATATTTACCAGTCATGAGGAAAAAATTGGCCAAAAGGAGGATTAAAAATCGCCAATTCTTGAGTAAATGCAAATTACTGAATGATGCCACCAATTGTCTGAATGCGCTAACGAGGAACTTTTGTTGTTTCACTTCTGCGGTCTGTTTAGAAGGAGAATTAGTCACTGTCAAGCAAACCATGGCATTGGATGTACCAAGAATGACTGAAGCTCTTTCTGTGTTGGAGAAATTGCTGCTGATTCTGGAGATTGTGTCTTGAAGAGATCTGAAATCGATAAAACCTAGCTGAGTATAGAAATCGATAAAACCAAGCTGAGTATAGAAATCGATAAAACTAAGCTGAATATAGAAATCGATAAAACCTAGCTGGGTATAGAAATCGATAAAACCAAGCTGAGTATAGAAATTGATAAAACATATCCGAGTATAGAAATCGATAGAAATCAACGCCTGGTTCGTTTTTAAGTCAGGCAATTCTATTTCTAGAGATTCCTATAAATTCTAAGGAGCCAATCAAATAGGTTTGTTTATTCTCAATCATTGACATTAAATATATACAGATGCAGTAAAACAACGAGGGTAACATTCTGCAACGGATTCCGCTCGCGGTTGCCTTAGTTTCAGAGTTGAAATTTAGATCACATAGACTTTAAGAAAAGAACGACTCTCCTCGTTTCACATCAAAATCGATAAGATGATTATTCTATTATACTCTTAAATACCCTGGATGGGTTTGAGCTAACTCTCTCTCTCTCTCTCTCTCTCTTTTTGCACTTTTGTGCGGATAAATATCTAAATAAATATGACAACACATTCTTACTTTGAAGAATTATAAGCGGCAGAGTCTTTGAGCAACACCAGGACATCTTCAACTGGCGGATCTCTTAGCAAACTGCCTGTCACTGCCCCTTGTAGCATGAAGCTGCCCATAAGTATAACCGTGCCTCGCCAACCATAACACTATGAATAATGTTGGCACAATTAATTCATCCGTAGATATAACCTAACACATAATACACTACTGGTAGATACTTACATCGAGTAGTAGTCTAACTAAAGGGGGTAAAACAATCACCCCAAGACCAGAGCCGCATAAGGCTATTCCTGTGGCTAACGGCCGTTTCCGTTCAAAATATTGGCTGACTGACACAATGGTTGGTAAATACATCAGGCCCATTCCAGTTCCTGATAAAATAAAATAAAATGACAACAGCACAGTCTTATAAGAAGGGTATTATTGTCTGGGTATTATTATAAATTTTAATAACTGAGTTCATATTAAATGATACAGTATCTCGGTCAAGTAACCTCTCATACAGAGGAATCCTTGTTTATCCTTGTAACTATGAGTCATCTTATTGTTCTTCTTCTTCTTCTTCTTCCTTCGGCCGTTTTGGGGTCAGCCGTTAGCGTCTTCAACCTCCAAAGATTTCTGTTTTGTGCGTCCCCTCGGCGTATCCCCAACCTTTTCCATATCCTCTTCCAGGCCATCGATCTATCGCATTCTCTGCCTGCGAACTCTGTCTAGGTCGAACTGTTTGGTTGCAGGAATACTTCCTGGAACTGCTCTGCGGTTTGGTGTTCTTCCATCGATAGTCAAGATGGAATACACTCGTGAGTTTTTCAACGCAAATTTTAAAGCCAATAATTTGAATGCATTAAACGATGCCTGTTCAGTTTCTACAACTTTCTAAATTCAATGAACAGTTCAAAACTGTCTAGAAAATCCGGTTGATTTACATAATTTTCGATTCGCGATAAATCTTTCCTTATTCTCTGCTCTTTGCTAGTACCAGTTAAGATGTCAGACCCATAGAGATGTAATCCTGTTATTATGAGGGAATAGAGAGAGTGGTAGTCTAAATGAGATTGTCGAGACAAATTGAAAATCAAATTCTACAGCCAAATCATCAACGAATACTCAACTGTGATTCGCTAAGAAGTAATGCCTGACTTCCATAGAGATGTAGAGTGGCAGTCAAATTGAAAACCAAATTCTGCATGCAAATCATCAACAAATATACTCAACTGTGATTCTTTAAGAAGTAATGGCTGGCTTCTACTCACGAATGAAACTCGCGATTAAGCTCGCCTGCCTGCCTCAATGAGAATGAGATGAGCACTCTATATCTATAGATCACATAGTCATTACATCTCTATGGCCATACCAGAGTGTGGACTGATTCTTATACTGAACAATCAATATTATAACAGCATAATTTAGAAAATAAAACTAAAACTTACCACCCATGATGCCATACGTAAATAACAGCGGCCCGAATGAGTTCAGACAAGAACTGATGGATAGTCCCAAAAAGCTCAGCACAGAACCCAGTATGCATACTTGTCTGCAGCCAAATCGATGAATCAAATAAGCGTTGATGGGTCCTATATACGAGTATGTAGATATCCATACAATAACTGTACAAACATTGTTTTACAGAGAAAATGATGAGTTAATATTGGAATTAGACAATCTCTAATTAGGAAAAGGAATATGAACCTGGAACCTGAAATGGACAAGGTTATCCGATTCCCCAAATCACTATACTCATATTTTCTTTGTTATTAATATAACGAAAGTAACAGGTTTGCTTGGTTTTAATTGTGAAGTTGGAGAGTTGAAATTTCGAACACATACACTTAACAAAATCAATAAGAGTAGATCCCCATTATTAGATATTAATTGTGTTAAAATTTGGAGAGTGTAACTTCTAAATTGACTTCCAGGTAAGCTCTCGTCTAATAATGGGGGTCTACTCTTATCGATTTTGATAGGAAAACGATGTCGAATCGATCTGAATTTTATATTTTAACTTCAAAATTAAAACCAGAGGCGGAATCTGGCGGAGAATGTTACTCTCGTATTACTCTAATGTTACTCTCGTGTTACTCTCGTATTACTCTCATGTTACTCTCTCTCTCGTATTACTCTCATGTTACTCTCTCTCTCGTATTACTCTCATGTTACTTACTCTCTCGTGTTACTCTTGTGTTATTCTCGTGTTATTCTCGTGATAATAAGGCTTATGTACCGACCTGTCAATAATCCAAGACCATTATATACCGAACCAATTACGCTGATTCTCGCTTGACTTTCTTGGAGTTCTTCGATCAAATCAGGCAGTAATACTCCATAACTAAACGAAATTCCTGGAAGATAAAAGGGATGACAATTTACGTTTTAAATTATCGTATTATTTAGTAGAGAATTCATAAAACCTAAACAGGTACAAAAAGGTGTCCATTTATCACAAAGAATTTACCAACGGGTGTTCCTCAGGGTAGCCTCCTTGGTCCTTACCTATTCTGCCTCTTCATCTGCAACTTAATTTCTGTAAGTGAGACAAGTTAAGTTATGAAATCTAAATATAAAAGTTATAAAAGCTTTTCTATATAGACCCAATATCTAACAATTACTCAAATCGCAATAACATTAAAACTATACTGAGTATTCTAATATTCTGAGATGATCTGGAATTAATAAAATGTCGTTCAATATACTCTTACTGAAGATCGCAAATGGCATTCCCACACAAACACTCTAAAGTCTAAAACTATCTTCTTCAAAAGAAGATCATCAATGTACATATAAGAATCAGTTTTATTTCAAATTGACCGACGCAATAATGTACAATTTGATATAATGATTACATGGGCAGGTATTTGGCATCCCTATATCTATGAACGGCAATAATTGTGAAGAAACATTCTTACCATCAATGAGAAAATTGGATAAAAATGAAGCGAATACAACGACCCAGCCCCACCCACCATCCACAGAACGGAATATCTGTTGATTCATTTATTTGCCTGTGATAATAAATAAATACGATCAATCAATATCCAGTAATTAATCTCCTAGAGGTGACAGCTATGTATAGCCAGGTTGTATATGAATGGCTGCGTGTAGACAGAGACAGAGCGAATAGTAGTTGGCTATCTGAGATAGCCAACTCACAGAATAATTGGATGACCGCAATGGTGAATTGTATCGCAATCTAAATTTGACTGTATGTCAATCATTGCCTGCTTTCACCAGATTGACAGTTTGCAATCTCAGTGAGATTATTATTTAAATAGGTCAGGGATCAGTGGAGAACTTTCATTTTCTCTATCATCTCTATCATCTATCTCTATAGGTCTAGGTAAAATGAGATCTACCTCAACACCTCTGCTGTTTGTAACTGCACGACTCGAGACCATATTCTTGGTGAGACTTTTAGCTGATGTTGAGATTTTATAGGAATTATCTTCTGCTTCAATCACCTATATAGAAAAGCTGAAACATTTATACTGTATATGTAGTGGCTAGAATTCATGTCCCAGTTTTCGGTTAAGTCTTTTTCTATAGGCTTACAAGGACAAGAAATAAATCAATAGAAGAACTGAGAATTAATAAAATCTATATCAGAGCTCAATTAATGTGAGTGTTTCGTTCGTCTATTGCGGATTATCAAAGCAATTCGATTAAGGAATAGCGATAGCATTGCTTGATCAAAAATAACTGATACTAATACTGTTTTGAGTCTTATTGATCCGTAGGATATAATTCTGTTTAGTCAGAAAATAGACAACATAACATTACCTACCTATAGATTTAAAATGTTCTTTTTGCAGAATCTGGCTTTACTTTATGTTAAAACGTTGTAAAGATTATGGTTTTCTGTGATCTTGAAATTCTGATCACTATAATCCGGATTTATTGATTAGAACTTCAAGGTCATAGGTTTCAAAATTACAATCAATAGAAATTCTAAAAGAATGACATTAAATGTAATCATTATATGAATATAATTTGTCTTACATATCTATCTACATTCCAATTCATCCAGTGCAAATCTTATTTGACTTTATATTGATTTAAATAAAATAATGGAAGTATTCCAGCTGCTTCTACTGATATATTCAACTGATTGCTTTTTAATGTAATGAATACCTTTGTCTCCTGATATTGTTTTTATTATATTGAGCTGAACACAGAACTTCATATAAGATATTTCTCATTGTCAATAGTACACACATATATATGTATATGTCTACACCGCGCTAACAAAATATAATCATAAGCTTTCACATCGCCGGGATTTAAACTCTCGACCCCTGAATTGGTGGTCAAGCGTTCTAACCACTCGGTCAGCGCTCTCTACAAAAGAATGACAATTTGACAATTCTTATATCGCGTGCTAATTCAACTGGATGCTGAATCAGACATCCAAATTACTTCAAGCTTTTATAAGCAGTACTTATAACTACTATAGTACTGCTAACTTGACTTTGAGTCACGTTAGCAGTGTATATAATGGTTAGTTCAATCCAAACTGTTAGTATGGATCACACTACGATCATTGATCTGAAAGTAAGGGTCCCATCATTGAACCCCTAAAAGTTGAATTTCCAATTTAATAACACTTTTGAGAAGAAAATGATTGATTTTGATTAGGTACAATTAATATACTCATTAGATTTTATTTTTTAAAATATTATTATTCTCTATTTCCATATACTTACTACTTCTCCTAGCAATAAGTAGTAATTCTTAGAAAAACTATATTTTGCAAAGAAATCATAATATTATACAGTTATTCAGAGCAATGATATGAATAACTTTATTATATTTCGAAATATCTATGTAAATCTTTGGATTTTGCTGAATTACGAAAAGGCGGACTATAACTGATCGTAATAATTAGTAATATTTCGAAAGTCAGCCAGCGATATTGACCCAGATACATTAACAAACAAAATTCCATAGAATTGGAGGGTTACTTTAACGGTCAATTATGAAATATCAGAAATTATTTTCACGGGAATTAACATTGCAACATAGATATGGAGTAATATATTATAATTTACTCTCAGGATTTATTTTAATATTCCTGCTCTGTGATTAAGTTACTGCATGACCTGACAGGATACATTGTAATTGTCATCGGTGCATTAAATTCTTCATTTTCAAGACAAAATTAGTAATTCATTATTTATTAGAACAAATATGAGAATATACAGAAGATGGTCATGATGATCAGATACAGTAATAAATACAATATCACAAGAATAGAGAACTTTCATATTAAATTTTAAACAGCATAGCTGTTCGACAAGTGCAATAGCAAAATAGAAAAAAAAAATTTCAAATTAACTTCATCTTCATAGTTATTCAATATCATATCAACATCAATATTTTGTTGATAAAGCATCAGATTAAACAATAAAAACATTTAAGATAACGAACCGGTAGCAAATAGGCAAAAGTTTCAAAAAGAAAAAATGTCAAGCGTTTTTTTCAATATTTTCTGAACTATTGGCTTGTAGAGCCATCATTTTTCTCCGTTTAGTTTGCCGCTGAACAATATCTGTAGGCTCAATTTTGTGCAAGTCACGATCCCTCCATTTATCGAAAAGATTTCGACACCTTTTGCCTAAATAGAAATGAATAGATCCACTCACTATAATACATTCATTTATCATTTAATTAAGTTATAGTGCAGTTAAAATACATATATATATTCAAATTCGCTAAAATCGGATATATTGGCCTTGTTTAACTCATAACAATATAACCCTGCGTTGATATTTCACTTAACTAAGTCATAGAAATCAATTCTTCTCGCAAGGCTAGAACTCGCTACCTCTGATTGAGACAGGCATGATTACTACTGACAATGATAATTTACCTTGTGTTAGAAGAGCAGCTTCCAGTTCATCCAATCGAGACACCTGTATAGGCTGAACAGCCTTATTAGAATGAATGGCTGTTTCTGTCAATGATTGCAGGCGAGACTGAATTATTAAATGGTAGCAGTGTTGAAGATAAGCAAAAACAAAACTTGCGAATAACATGCCTCTTTATATAACAGTAAACTAAATAAAGATCACAAGTTTACAACAGTTAATCTAGTAGGTAAAAACTAAACTAATCAAAGTTTGTAAAATCTCTTTTATCTTCAATTTAGTAGTACAGTACTTCCAAATTCCTAAGTGTGCATTTGTGAGGGTGATGTACAGTCAAAATATACAGGTCCCAAATAATGTTTAAATCATCTAAGTATATTTTCAAACTTAAAAACTTGAAAACCCTCTAAACTTGAAGTTAGTTGCCCATTTTATCTATTTGCATAGAAAAAATACTTTAAAATCCGGAAAATAAATGTTCCATTGTTTTTATCCTATAACAACTAACTCTATAGCATCAAGTATGAAACTTACAGTAAAAACATGAAGTATTAATTTTGACACATCATATGAATCTATATGAGGAAATTTCAATACATGACAACCAACAAAATAGAAGTAATGACACAGTTTGTGTAGATCCACCACACTGGAGTCAGCAGAGAAGATATTTCGATATTGTGACTGAAAAAGAAATCATTAACAGAATAACAAAAGAAAATTACATATTTATATTGTCAATGTTTATAATTATTTTGAGTTAAGGTAATAAATACCCATAGATCAATAAAGCAATCAACCATGTTAATCAATCAATGTTGATAAATAATTGTTAACAGTCAATTTTGTTGATCAATAGCAATTGACTTAAAATCTAAGTGTACTTGAGATCAATGTTTAATGCATGAAGAAAATAATATATTTTTAAAATTTTACATACTTTTAAAAACTTTGGTAGATCAACATCAACAGTTTGTCTTTTCCTTGCACTAAGAGATGTAGCCAACCATAATGGTAGCTCTAATTTTGTGTTGACTTCAATATCAGGATTATCAGAGGCAGGATTGAGAAAACCCATGCGTGGAACATCAACTTTGAAACGACAAGAAACTCGCTCATTTGTAGCAAGAATATCATCCAAACTAAGGTAACTATCCAAATGTTGTAGATTGCGGGACCAGTATTCCTCCATGCTTTATTATATAAGAAATATAATTGATTAAATACATTTCTAACAAATAATTCTGTTAATTAAAAGAAATTAATATTAAGAATGATCAATAGGCTAGTAAGGAAATCTTAGATAAACAAATAACAGAAAATGTTTTAAAAATTAAACTGATAATATTTAACTGTTTTAAATATTACTATCTTGACTGTGTAATTTATCTATGTATTAAGCCTTAATACATAAATAAACTTATTAGCCATACTTTAGTTGTAGCTCAATAAAAGCTACTCTTCTACTTTAGAGTATGGATGGCTATTATTTTATAAAAATATTAATATAAAATTGTCTCTTGTTCTTTTATTAGTCATATTGTTGATGCCTTCCTTAAATCATTTCAAGACTAGTCAATATTTCATCAAAAAGTTACACATTAATAATTAGTAGTCTTTTGGTACAATACAGGCCACGAAATACTTACTCAATGTTATGATTAACATAAAATTCGAGTTCAATTCATCCGCCTGATTGACATATGATTGCTATAATATTGATAAAACGCTTTTCAAAACTATAAAACAAAACTCAGAAAAAAGTATAACCTAAGACCTAAAGTTCAAAGTTTCCATTGCTAATAATTACTAAATTATAGAACATGAATAAATTAGATCAAATATCATTTATTGGATCACACTATTGTGTAGCGTCTATCACACAGCGTGTAAGGGCCATATTTTAAAAGGAAGCTTGAAATTCATTTGTTTTGTATACTTTTTCATCATAAATCGAAGTGTGTAATTGAAGCATGACTACTATAAACTCAAGTTTTTTTCTAGAATACAGCCCTAAAATTAATATGCAGTATGATAGTACATTAATCGGCCAGAAAGACACTCGAAACCGAGTGTTTAGATCGTTCAGCCACACGTGTCTCGTTTTAGAAAAGGCCGTAACGACTTTATGAACCATCATAAAAGGAAGATTAATTCAATCTACACTTATGTAAGTGTAATACGAGAGAGAGAACGAGCAGTCAACTTTAGTCGAGTTTATTGTTAATAATGAGAATGATTGAGAAACAGCACAACCGTGCGAATCAGTTAATGAGCTGTATTAACATATCATTTATCGATTACATCCCGATGTGATCGATCTACATTGCATTAAGTAAAAAACTTAAGAAAAACGGTTCATAATTAAAAATATATAGACCCATTTAAAAATGTTAAACTGCAAATTTTACACAAAATAAAACGATTTTATTATTAATATTGTAATAAATGAATAACTGGTAGACTTTTTGATCCATCAGAATTAGATAATATATTTCACACAAACTTCTTATCAGATACTTCATTAAAAACTAATAATAAAATTAGAACTCAATAAATTAAATCTCATTAACATATTCAGAGTTATAATTAAGAACATAGTTTGATGCAGTTTTTATTCAAATTTATTTAATTCATCAATTACACAAAATACTTACAAAGAGGCAATTTTAAGCATGAATAAAACAATCAGAGCTTGTGGCATAAATACCTACAATTGTATTAAATTTATTTTATTTAAAATTACAAATGTTAAATCAGAAATTTAACTGCATGAATATAATTAAAACAAAACAATACAAGTACACCTAAAATTAAAAACTGCCATAAATTTTAATGAATTTGAAATTTAATCAACACCATCATTTTCTTCAGTAACTTTACCAAGCTTAGGTTTTTGAGCTTGTTGAGCTGCGACTGTTGCCTGAACTTTTTGGTGATACACCTCTGAGATCAATTGTCTAGTGAGAGCCTTTTCTTCTAATGATGGTGCAATTTTGTCAACTTGCTTGCTAATATATTCAACACGACGCTGGAGATACTCACTGGCTTGTCTTATAGTCTGAAAATAAATTTATATAATGTTTATATTGAATTAATTTTAATTTACATATGAAAATTACCAACTTCAAATAAAGATCATTATGAAATTCTATTATCAATATCTATATAGAACACTGCAGTACCTATTCTATTATTTGTAGCAAATTAACTTAAGTCATTCTTTATTTATCAATATAAAATAAAGAATATGACCAAGAGAATAGAAAACAATGCAACAAAGAGAGGTACAGTTATAATGCTCTAATTTAGTACCTGTGTAATTTTTATGTGTAATTATTTTAGTGTTGTTTGTTGTGAAAAAACTGTCAAACCATTTAATAATTTAATAGCTTTTATACTCAATAAATACTGCCAATAAAAAGGTCAAGTTATACAAATTAAATTGGTATAACTTTACTGACCCACCTGTTAATATGGTTAACATACAAAAAAGAATGCTAATGCATTAGACAATATTAACTGTAATGATCTTTTATTGGATTCAAACAGTGACAGAAAACAATAATTGTTTAACAGGAAGGTGATCAGATCAAAAATTATGAAATGGTATTCACATGCGATAAAAGAAACATTTAAAAAATAATATTTTATTGTTCAGTAATCATTAAAACATTTTTATATATAATTTATGAAACTTAATGAACTTTACAAAAAGAGAACATGTCAACTGTTACTCATCCTATTGTTTTATCCTTTTTTGAGCATAAAGTTAAGTAGACAACCAAGCTGAATTGACTTGTGGCCATGGGAAGATTAATTTTAAACTAATATGCCATAGCCAGATTAATTTAATATTAAAAGATTTAAATATAAATATAAATTTGCATAACTTGGCAAATATACTTGTCAATATTGTGAGACATTAGATTAAAAAATATTGTATAACTCAATTGAAAGTATTAGAAACAACCAATAAGATTTGACATAATACAATTACAATAAGAGGTAACAGTAATTTGAACAGTCCTTATTATGAAGTATTTAAAAAAACATACCATATCAGCATAATAGCTGGCTCCAATATCAACAGTAACATGCTCAGGATCAACCAATTTTCCAGGAATATAAAGTGTAGATGTCAGAGGTACCAATATTTCTTTATTTTTATTTTCAGGTTTAAATGTTGTCAAGCATTCTTTACTTTGAGAAAATTGTTGTTGAAGTTGTTTTAATTGCTGAATAGCAGTTAGAATATAATTATATTCTTGATTCACTTTTTGATTTAATTGATCAAGATCACCTATTGGCAATTGAGTTAAATCAATTTGTACTGGCTGATCGGGAGAAGCCATTTGATAAACAAATTTAAAAACTCTAAAGTTACAATATAATAACTATTTATAACAAATTATAATTTTTTAATTTTAAAATTGAAGCAAAAATATATTTCTTATTGAACTAAAATAGTAAAGAAATTAATTTAAAGTTATTATCTATTCATAATTTTAGTAGTTATAATACGTTTTCGTTTTTTACAAAGTGTTTTTTAGTGTAACAAGTGTAACAAATAAATAAAGAAGTTATAATAAAATTACAGTAAAAACAGGTTAAATAGTAATTTAGTTATACTACTGTAAATATTTTAAAATATCTGCTGCTGATAACCAAATTACTTTCGCTTATTTTTGACTCAATTATAATTCTTTATAGTACTCAGTGAATTCGTATATTTTTAAGAATTTTTAATCAGAAATTTATGAAATTAGTAAATTGGGACTCTGGTGACTCTAATTTAACTATTATATAGTTTGAAACATGCGATCGAGTCACTTATTGTCTTAGTTATAAATGTAGAGCCTAGAGGCATATATATATATATATTTGTTTTATACATTACAGATCCTAATCTACAACTTATAAAATTATGTTTCACTGAACATTTTTCAGTTGACTAGTCAAAGTTGTTTTTTGTCAACCCCTATTGACAAGCTGAATTAGCCCAGATACTGAGATAACTACCTTGGGTATTATATGTAGTAAAGTAAAATTATGTTATACTGTATCTGCAGATTTTTACCCTGAAATTATCAAATGGTAGGCTGTTTAGCTCACCATTTTCATTAAAACTATATTATTTTCAGTGGAAAATCTATCATATGTACCATGCAAGAGTAATTAAAAGGGTACTGAAACAAATTTAATAAAATTTATAAACTGATTTTTCAAGGATTTTGTTATGGCTGATGTTTAACTCTGCAGACAAGATATTTCTTAAAAATGTCCAAGATGAAAAAATATATAAAATGCCATTATTCAGAAACTATATATGATATATTATATAGTCCCTGGATAATGGCATTTTATAATGTCTTTGAAATTAAATATAAATGAAATAATGCATGACTTGTGCTACATTTTAATTTGTTTTAGTGTCTAAAATTAGCCAGTTTAGCCTATATTTTCTATCTAGAATATTAATTCATCAGCCCAATTACAAATAGGCCTGGTTAGTAACTTGTTTCCATTATTAGTCATTTATTTAGTTGCATTTTTATTTAAAATTTAAATGGTAGTATTTCAAAAATAGTTTCATTGTTTATTTTAAATTCATTTATATGCTGTATTGTAAATGAAGCAAACTAAATAAGGTTAATATAATTAAATGTAAACTTTTATATGTGCACAATATTTTTTGTCTTAACACCCCTAACTGAATTCAATGTGATATATACCATATATATAGACACAGTGCATAATTCTTTGCCTTATTCTTTTACTTTTCTAGATTACAATGGCAACCATCTTTCATTATAAATACAATTGTAAGTGATTTATTCTTGTTATCATGGCTATTATTATTATTCTCTTATTGTATAATTGTTTAATTTATTTTAGTTTCTCTATTCATGATTGTTATCATGCTTTTGAGTCATCTTGCATATTGCTCTGTACTTGTGCGTTTCTATTTAATGAAGAAATCTATGGTAAATTGTGTTTTTTATATAATGTCATGGATTTTAGGGTATTACCATATTGCTCAAATGCATTTATTTATTTCTACTCACAAATTTCATGATTCAATAATTATTTATAAATATTTTCTGCAAATTAATAAATAAGTATGTATAAGTCTAGAATGAATTTACACTCAAAAATGACTTATAATCATAAACTTTCAGTAACCTTTTTTAATAATCTATTAAAACATATTTTGCCATAAATCTGTTTCTGTAATTACTACATAGACATTCTGAAATCTTAAACATTTTGTCAATTTCTTAAAACAGAAAACTCTCACCTATCTAAATTACTTGAAATTCTTATCATTTGAATAGTCTGTAATATTCAAATTTAGAAAGGAAAATAGAGTATATATTATATATAGTCTATTTGCCTTTCTAAGGTCTTAGTATAGGTCTTAGTATATATTATATATAAAGACCTTAGCTGCCTGCCTTATAAGTCTATATCCTCCTGAAAAGTCATAAAAGTAATTTTCCTTTAGTTTGCTGCAGATAGTTACTCAACTAGTAGAATTTAATTATTTCTTGTTAGATTCTGTTTGTTAGCGAATAAATACTTCAGTATCTTTCTTTGGTTTATAATTTTTCAGTGGACTGAAACTATTTCCACTAACGTACAGACTGAATTGGTCAATCTTGCTACAAAATATTGCTCAGATAAATTTGTAATTTGTTCAAATAGCACAAGGTAAGTGATATTCTTTTATTATTCAACATTGAAGACTCATCAATAAACGCTATAATTGGTTAATAGTTCTTTCGAGCTCACAATTTAATTGTGGGATTGATGCTATTTTAAGTTGTATAAAAAATATTTAGAGACTTTAAATCTTAGCTTTAAAGGAAGCACATGGGTGAATACAGATAAGAGTGAAATATTGGCAGCTGTCACCGCGAACGACACCAAAATTCAGAGATTAAAAATAGGCATGGCAAAACATTAAAAATTGTGGAACAGTTCAAATCGGGAGGGTAAAACGAAAGTGTCAGTGGTGTCAAGATGGTGATAAAACATTGGTCAGACAAGTACTCCTGTGCGCAGTAGAAACATTGGCTCTAAAGAAGGAAGGTGAAAGAGAATACTGAAGTGGATAGCATCTGTTTCACTCTTAGAGCGCATCCCTAATGAGGCTATCAAAGAGTTTGAGGGAGGGTATGCACCATAGTGGATAAAGCCAGAATTATAAATGCCTGATCAGCCACCTTTGCAGAAGAGAAAATGATGGACCAAAGAGCAGGAGTATAGTGAGAAGTAAAGGCAGGCAGCGAAAGTATTAGATCGATGGCCTGGAAGAGGATATGAAAAGTATGGACCAAAGAGATGAGTGAGAAGTAAAGGCAGGCAGAGAAAGCATCGATTAATGGCCTGGAAGAGGATAGGAAAAGGATGTAGATTCGCCGAGTCACCCAGAAAACAGGAATCCTTAGAGATTGAATACGCGAGTGGCTGACCCAAGCATGAAGAAGTAGAAAAGGAAGACAGCCATAATAGATTAAAGTCCAGGGTTCTGCCTCAGTCTGTTGATAGGTATTCAAGTTTATATAACTGGTACGCTACCTCGAGAAATTTATTCCAATTTTTAGCTTTTTTTGACAATTTTTCATTGATTTCAGCTTTAATGCCAGTGATATTGCATTCACTCAAATAGAAGAAAGCAGAAATTATCTCAATGTCAGTATGTCTATGCCTCCACTCTCTGACACAGTTCTTGAAAGTGAGCTCATTGTTACTTTTAATATATTCTTTTAAATCATTAAACCAGTCATTCTCTCTATGAATCTCTTAATTTGTCTGCATAAAATTGTTTTCAAGTTATTCCAGAAAGATCATCATTGTTGTGATGAAATCGATAATCTTGTTTTTACTGATTCCTAAGCAACCGTTCTGCATTATCTCAAGGATAAAATGTGTGGAAATAATTGCCTATAGCCACACAGATTAAACACATTGTTCACATTATTATTATAAGCGACATATAGAACATAAAATAATTCACTTAATTGTGTTGCTATACAATGAAATATCCAGGAATGTTTTGTTCACTAACAAGTCTCTGTATATACGAGTGTGTATCCATTTGGATTGTAGGACTGAATGTTATTAATAAATGGGGACACTCTATTATTAAGTAGAATGGAGCAAGATAAATTAAATGAAAATGAAAAGACTAGTGTGGATCATAGAGATGTAATCCTATGAATGTTGTATTGTGAATATAGACAAATTGAAAATCAAATTCTGCAGTCAAATCAACGAATACTCAACTGTGATTCGCTAAGTAGTAATGCCTGACTTCTAATCACGAATGAAACTCGCGATTCAGCTGCCTGCCTGCAGCTGTCATGTTTCTAATTGGTCCCTCAATGAGAATGAGATGAGCACTCTATAGATCAGCTTGTATTCATTACATCTCTATGGTGTGGATTCAAAGGGTTTTTTAAGTTCGCGTTTGAGCATTTTATGGCTGTTAGATTCTCTAAATTGTCTTTTTATTTGCTGTTTTGGTTGCGATAAAATTCTTTCTATTTCTTTATTAACAACAGCGATCATTTCAACATATCGCGCTAAACTGGCGGATACAATTGGTTATCATATCGTGCTCGTTAATGGCCTCGTGTTCTCGCCCCCTCCTCCCACTCGACTCAATACCATCATCATTCCGATCTCTTTGATCATCGTGGTAGGCCTCCTCATTGCTACATACGCCGTGTATAAAACAAGGTGAGCCATTATACTGCATGCTTGTGTTGGAGTGCTTTGAATGACCACTAATTGGCTGCAGAGACAGCGAGTCAGCCAATAAAATCATCGAGAATATTACGATCGATAATTAAGAAAGACAAGTTACTATATTTAGAAAACATCATGGATTTACATCTTAATGTTGATGGTATTGAACTCACTTGGTATCATTTAAAATAAATGTTTTTCTCGTGCTGATTATATTTTAGCCATAAGAAAGAGATCGAAATCATCAAGGGCCACTGCTCTCGCGATTTATCTCAGTCTGATTCCCACGTCAGTGTAAAAGATCAGGATAAGACTGGAAATCTTGATAATAATGGAATGACAAATGGCGGTGCGAGTATTGCGTAAGATAGTTTTTAATTAGATTTACAATAAGCTGTGTATTTATTGACTTTTGGTAACAATTACAGAAATTAAGTTATTCAAATTCTATAAAGCTTTCATTATGTGAAATTTTAGAATGAAGAAATTAATGATGAAAGTTAGTAATAGTTAGCTAGAATCGTTCTTAACTTCTTTATTTTACTAATACAACGGAGATTATTGTCTGCTAGAAAATACAAACACTATACACAGCAAGTAGACTCGAGTTAGAGAGAGAGAGAGAGAGAGGATTGTCTACTAGAA
>JAYMFX010275215.1:0-18186 GCA_036784945.1 Monocelis spectator
AATTTAGCTAACCACTCTTATTTCATTTATTTTAAGGTTTAAGCTAACACACTTTTTGCCATTTTTGGCTATAAAATATATTATATATTACTAAATAGAAAATTCAGTAAAATTGATTTAGAAAATAACTATGAATCCAAATTTTATGATAATATTTAAAGATATGGTAAATTCAACTGATATTCAATCAATGTTAACCAAATGGCACAATTTTTCATAGAAGTTACCAACTTAACATCCCACGGGATACTAGCAATAAATTCCACGTGGAGATCAATGCAGAGAGAGAGAGAGAGAGAGAGGATCGAGATGGAAATTTGTGAATCATCTGAACTATCTATATTGATTTGATTGGGCAAGCGAGTAAACGATATTACAGTATAAGACATTCAACTCCAGCAAGCAGTGATCCTGTAGGTAATATACTGCCTCACACTTCCTAACAAATTAATGGAGAATATTTTCAGCACGGAATCTTAAACAGAGAAAGCACTGCACTTAGTCAAACAGTACTGTGATCTCATATAAAGCTCATCACAGTACAGTTTCCGATAAATCAGTTTTTATGCTTATATCTGCATTATATGAACTGCATATTATTCAAACTAGTAAAGGCGTCAAATATTGAATATGAAGAATAACTTAGTTTGAACAACAATACCGGAAATAGAATATACGAAAGGTTTTAAATTACAGCTGTGAAATTTAGGGGCAGGGAATAAAATAATCTTTTTGCCAGATTTTGAGAAAACAAATGTGACATCGAGCAAGGTTCAGGGCTGGAACCCCGGCCGAGTTCCCAATAGACATCGGCTTCCCCTAACCCTATCTTTTTATAAACTAAATTTATCCTCTCTTCTTTTTTCTTTGTCTTCTTTCTATTTAAATCGTAGTCAAACAATGCCATGAATAAAACCTAAAAATAGCTAAATCTATTATTTTCAATGCATAAAAATGTGAAAGGTTTGATTACATAACCTATAGTGACCAAACTATGAAATGTCACAAAGCTTCAATCACATAGCATATTTATCCTAAAATGTTTGTTAAAAATGTCAAGTTATTTCATCATGTATTTAATTATACATTGTTTATATTAAATTGAGCCAGTTTAAGTGACTTACATGTTCTAGTAGATTTTCCGAGCGACAACATCCGGTCTTAGTATCTCGATCAGCTCTCTTTTGAATTTGAGCAATCCAATCCAATAATTCTTTAAAACGCTTTTTAAAATCAATAAGAGCTGGACGAGTTTGTGATTCTGTGAGGTCGTCCTCAAACAAGTCGGAAGCCTATATAGTTATAATGATAATAATTGTCGAATATAATTTATTATAATAGATGCTAGTTCTGATTAAAAAATATATATAATTATTCTTATGCTCACACTGTAATTATTCATAATATCTTCCGCCATCAAGAAGTTATAGCTGGAATCAAACATATCTGACAAAGGTCTACTCTCAATTGAATAATTCGATAATTCAGTTTCATTCCAACTCAACTAAAGAATATGTTTAAAGTGACTTTAAACACATTTCTCTGTAATAATTGGTTCTATCACACAATTATATCAAACTGGTGAACTTGAAAATATAAGAAAATAACATGAGCTAATTAATTAAAACTGCTTTTTAAATAATAATAAACTAATTCAGCTTTTAAGAAAAACAAACTTGAATTTAATTTGATTTAAATGATTATCTAAGCCTATGGCAATAACACGTCTCATAAAGGCCTACAGCCATGTTATATATCATAAATGAAAGGTGAAAAAAACAATATTTATTACTTTTTTTTCAATCTTTCTCCTTTTAATTGGAACATGTGAAGCTTCATTATTATTAGGATTATGAATGGAACATTCTGAGTAGAAGCCCTCTGACCAACTGGTTCCCATCAAATGCAAAGAAGCATTTTCTGAGAATGATGCTGGAGTGGATTTACAATGTTCCATATCAATTCAGAACTAAACATCTAAATCACCTGAAATAGAAATAAAATATATTACCCTCCTTGTATAAAGTTATCAAACATTACCTTTTTTTATAAATATCAGACATTGAGTGACTATACAGTAAGGTTTTAAAACTAAGCAAAGTCTTAGTTTAAAACCCTTTTAAAACCTGGCAAAGTTTTAAAACCAAGAGAAGTTTGAGTTTGAGTCTCAAAACCTGAGAGCCCGCCATAATTTGAATGAATATGTTCTGCTTGAAAAAATTCAACTGATAAAAGCTAACTGAAATTATGGCAATTAGGTTCTGGAAGAGCTGTAGATATCTTTGTAATATTCTTATAGATAGGTACTATAAGAATATTGCAAAATTAAAAAAATTATTCAAATAAATCAGCTCTGAAAAACAAAGGGGGAATTAATACATAAAAGCATAGCTATCCTATATTAAAAACTACTTAAGGTTATAAAACTTACAATAAAAAAGTGAAACATTGGTTTTAGCACAAGTTACCTAAACAAACTTACAGGTAGAGGTATACCTACCTGTGCTGCATAACCTACCTATAGAAATAGAAGTATTTCCTTTATTAAAACTTGACTATTTATGGACGAGTGATTATAATATCATTTGAAAAAGTACATTGAAAAGGGGTTTATGAAAAAAAGAAACTTATGAAACCTTATGAAATTTAAAAAATATGAAAAGGTCAATAAGCATTTTCTCTTTTCAAGCATTAACATAGTTGAAATTAGTTGGGTTAGAAAGATTTATGGATTTCATGAATAATAAAAAATATTGTAAAAATCTTTAAATCTTTATATAAATCTTTTTAAAAAGTTAAGTTAATTCAACTTTACTGATAACATGAATTCCTAGTTTATAATCATTAATTAGATAATAATGAAGACTAAAAATAATTTAAATAGCCCTAATATTAATATTATAAATGGTTTTCCCATTTTATAATTTAAATTAACAATAGTAGGTATGATTAGGCTAGTATAAAGTATTTCTAATATTGATTATTACCTATTTAATTAATGATTAAATTAGGTATTTATGCTTATAAATAAACTTTTTAAAAAAATGTTTTTGGTCAACAAATTAGCATAAGTTTTATATTTGCATTACAATATTTGTATAGATTTATTGATTCAGGTATACTTGTACCTATAAAGAAATTAAATTTAATGATTTGTAATGCACTCATAAGGTATTAATACCTTATGAGTGCATTACAAATCATTAAAATAATTCAAACATAGGTAATCAAACCTCCAGCAATATAAATATATATTATTTTAACTAAGTTTGATTTGATTTCAATTCAAAAAATTAGTGACTTAATTAGCTATTATGGGAAAGTGAATTAGTATGGTAAATGTTACATTTGTTTATGTTTTTATTACTTCAATTAGAACCATCATTAACACAGATATTTCAAATTAATTTAGTTGATGTCAAGTTATAAATTAACCAATCAGAATGTCTGATTTTATCTACAGTGAAGTTTTTATTATGAAAATAGCATCACATTGTCTTTAATGACATGTCAAGTTTTAGTAAATAGATCTCTAGATATTTGAAAAATATTTGATAGAATTTAGAAAATAAATAAATTTAATGGGTGCATATAAATTATTAAAGGAATAAATCTAGAAAATTTGTAATAAGCTAAATATGTAGAATGTAATGTAAATACAAAATTAAACTCATAATTTTGAAGGCAATAAAAAAATGTGGATATGGATAGCTATAAAACTTTTATATCATATAGGTAAGTAAGCATATATGCTTCTATAGCAATATGCAAGATATGTTTATTATAAAAGAATCTGTTGACTTTTACAATAGATTCATTTAAATGGATTAATACTAATAATACTGACTGACTGACTGTCTCTGACTTCAATATCAATATATAGACTTCAACAATTGGGTATCCTGGAACATATTGATTGAAGATAATTTATTCAAAAAATATTTCTCTCATCTTTAATTTTCATTATAAATCAATGACTACTGTATATAAAATTAGAAATTTTATTGATAAACTTCAAGAACATAGATCCTTTGTATATTGACATTAAACTTATTACCTTATGACTCAATTAAAATATTGCATTTTATGCTGCATATTTAACAAAATTTGTTTTTATTAACATTCACTTAAAATATTATCAGATTTATTATTAAATGTTAAAAATGGTTTTGATATAAATGATAGATATATTTTTTAAGAGATAAAAAAAATCAATAATAAAATTCATTAGTAATTAAAGTATTGAGTAAAGATTGAACTGATAATATTTTCAGCAAAGTATCCTTGAAAAGAGAATGAAACAGGCAAAATCTCAAAAATTTTGAGATTTGTGAGACAAAAATATTTTACATTTTTACTCAGTTTTATAAATTAATTCCGTAAAAGATAATAAATATCGTATTTATATACTCATTTCTCATGGATTATCACTATTTTTTTTTAAATTGACTGACTGCAGTTTCAAGGTTTCGATGCCAATGAAATTAAATGTGATACATTTAAATAATTTGATTTTTATAATTTAATACTAGAGTTAATATTGTTTATTCATTCTGATTAACACTCAATTTCGTCAGCGAGAAAAGCTGTTGATGCTGTCGCTCAACCTTAAACATTTAATTTCGTCCGTGTAACACGGTTCAATGTTTAATTCAAGATCGTTCTGATTTTTTTCTAGGACATTTTGAATTATTTGAAGTAGATTGTGTTAAAATTTGGAGTGTAGCATTCAAATTGACGAAGTACTATCTAGTAGTAGAAGTACTAGTAGACATCGTTTTCCTACCGAAATCGACAAGAGCTCTTGTCGATTCTGGTAGGAAAACGATGTCGAATCGATCTGAATTGTTTATAATTAAGATCAATTTTTTTACAAAAGTACCTATTTGCAAACGAAAATTCAGCACTTCGCTAACTTCAAACTTGAAGCTCTATCCAGCTATAGTACGTTTTTTGTAACACTTGTGAAGCAATTTTAGCATCGCGATGAGTGTGTTCAAACCAAAGATATTAGATTAGGGGTATCTTTAGTTTAGTATCTTTGGTTCAAACTCATTTATAAATAATCGCTTAATAATTCCATGTACTATTTTTGTGAATTGGGAACAGACCTTTAAAACATTATTTCTTAAATACCTACAAGTGCTCTTCAAATATTAAATGTAAATTAAGTAAATTTGATTTGACATTTTTACTTGATTGTCATCGTTCATATGCTATAGGGAATTTTTGATTAGTAGTACCTACCTATATATTTAAAAATTCGTATATTTCAAGAAGTACGATTGTGTACCTATAATCATGCATTTAAAACCAACAAGGCTAGTAAAAGTTGAGAAAAATTGTCAAAGCTAATGAAAAACAACAATGTTTAAAATGTTTTAGGGTAAACTGGGGTAATTTGGACAATTTTTAAAGAAACTATCACAAGCTTTAAAAGTCAAATCAAATTATAAATCAAATTATTCCTTTGTTTCTTTGTAGTTGTTACAGATAAATATATAGTCCACTGATTACCATTTATATTCTAATTGAAATTGCGTTTTATATGATTTAAATAATTTTGTTTTAATGATTCAATTTATTTTTTATAACCAAAAAAATAATTTGAAAAGTCACGCAAATTATTCATCTGTATTATTCCAAAGGTGATATGCTTAAATGTCTTCACTTTGTTGTATTTTTATAATAAAATATACTTATAATAGATTTATAAATATTAGGTTTTACGTCATAAGCAGTCTAAACTTGGGACTATAACAAAAAAATAGTATAAAGGTTGGGGTTATTAAAGTGTGTTATTTTGCCTTCTATGATTACCAAGTTTCCGTAAAATATATAGGTATACTTATTTACTTATAAATCTATTTTACCTTTCAGATTTGTTGAATACCTAATGCCTCGTAATTATATATACAAGGCGCCAAAAACCTGCAAAAAAAGAATCTTGTTTCTTATGAATCACTTGATTATTGTATAAACCACAACATATAAAATTCATGTGCTTACACCCACATTCCTCTCATCGACTCCAACCTTTAGATACATGTAAACAAGACGATTAAAGTCAATTGGTCCGATGAAGTTTCAAAATTTTTGGCTACCAGTGAAACCATAGAGTAATGATAGTGTCCCTTCGTGTCATTACTCTATGAGTGAAACAATTGCACTTTCGAGATATGATTTTTACCAACCCGTGTCCAAATTACCCCAGTTAATTTTGTGTGATCTTGATATAATTTTGAAAAAAATAGTTGTATATAGTATATGTTTAAATTCATCTAAAATGATAGAAATCATCATGGGGAAAATGTTTAAGGGGATGATAAAAAGATAGTTTAGACTGATAATTTAACCAGTAATGCATATCTTCATTTTCGCAGAAAATTTGAAGGAGTTTATTTCCAGGGAATCTAACTATAGGTATTTTCAAAAAAACGGAAAATGGGGCCTGCGGGCAGAGCCCTCAGCGGGGCCCAAAATTTGAGGTTTTTACTAGCATGTTTTAATGACTAATAATATATGATTATTACAATATTTAATGCTTGTCATATATTCAATAATTCACTGTGAAAAACTGTTTTCATAAAATTTTCGATATTTAAAAATAAAGGGATTCTTAAACAAGTTTTCTATTTCCCATACATCATCTGTAATCTGCTATTTACTTATCTTTGACTTTATCATATTCTTTTCGATTAGAGAAACTTTGTGTTTTTAAGACGTATTACAAATACAGGATTATTATGATATATTTATTAATAATATGTTTGCGTCAAAAATATTCATCAACTTAACAAGAAAACATAATCAATGAGACTGTACAATGAATTTCCCGATGAACATGAGAAATTATACTTCAATTTTATCAATATGAGCTATACCTATATGAGAAACATATTTTCAGTTAAGCCACCATTACTACAGCATATCCTTTAATTACAAAAGGTTCCACACAACTTATGAATGACTATTGCAAGAATTTCAAACATGATTTTCGATGTTTGACAATCAAAATATAGTGAGGAGGTCCAAAAATGTTTATTGATTATTACAATCAAAACAAAATCATGAATTCTTTATAAACATCAGACCACATCCACCAACACCGGAATTCATTAAAAATAATAGAAACGCACGCTAATAAAAATACGACAATTCGTCTGATAGTCCTGTGATAGATAACAATGAACTAAAAATAATATATATAGGTACATAAGGCATGCAGTATCCAAAATTTCAAAAATAACTATAACAAATACAAGATTGATATCCCACCAGAATATTTGGTACAAAGTATTATAATATTATTATACACAGCAAAATCTCTGGACTTAAAGGGATCAAAAGAAAAGTCTGATATATCGAATAGTCCGTAATAGCGAATACGAAGCAGTTTTAAAGGGACTGAGGAATAGGTATGTTATAGACTAACATATTTAATACGCTATAAAAATTATGTTATAGTGCAGGTTAGAGAAATTTCACTGTAATGCAATGTAAACATACAGTAGAAACCACTTATTAGCAAGTTATTTTGAAGAATCTGCAGCACTTATCTAAGTCCGATTATAAACAAATTTTATCGGCCCAAAAGTTAGCTCAAACCAAAAAAAGAACAAATATAAAAAACTAAGAAATTTTTCAGAGCTATCAAATGTTGTTTTTTTATAAAATATTTTAACTTATTGATGAAATAATTAATTAAGTACTAAATAAATACTATGAAAAGAACAAAATCAAATTTGAAGAAGGATTAGGAAACAATGAAGCAAATTGCTTAAATTGAACAACTGCATAGTTTACAAATGGTTATAAAATATGTCTGCAAAATTTAAATTAGACTGTCCTTGAGCCTGTTTCACTTATCATTTCCATTTCTAATCTTATCTTATAATCCCATTCATTAACCATTAACATAGGATGATAATTAATATAAGATTATGAAACAATTGATTGCACGCAAACTTAAAATTCGGCAAGTTAAAAAAATAAATGTAATCATGATATATTTTATAGCTCTAAAAAAGGATTCATTCAAATTAATTCAGTTCTTTTGTGGGTTTGAGCTAACTCTCTCTTTGGCACTTTTGGGCCGATAAAAATTTCATCTCTTTTTGATTCATTAACTTAAAGCACAGTGCACGCATTGATATGATGAAATACAATTTCCTCTTTATACTTATCCAGTTCATAAGTGCACAAATAAATTTGGTAAAATCGCTCAATACTGGGTATCTAAATTTTCAGAGATATTTGAAAAGGGCACAAATTATAAATTGATCCCCATTTTAAGATCATGGCTATATGCCTATCATAGAGATCTTATAAGTATGATACCTATATATAGCTCAGCCTAGCTATAATATACTATTGATATATAAATATAAGAGTAAATTCTAATTGATTTTAATGTTATCCAAGTTTGACAAAATGTATGTCTAGTAGGTAAGTTTATACGAGCATTTATCAAGGTTTATCAGAGAATGACAAAACAGTTGATATTGTTAAATCAATTTTTTTATTGATCTTACTTATTGCGCGCCTTTAAACTCTTAGCGATTGCGCTTATTAGTCACCGCTTATCACAGATTCAATTGGCTCTTTCTAACTGTTTTTTTTATAAAACAGTTAATTGTTTGAGTTATCTTGAAGTAATGTATCCTTCCCTTTTCAGAGTCGCAAAACTGCTGAATTTTAAGTTGGCTTGCAATCAATTGTTTCACTTATAATCTTATATTATCACTACCTATGTTAATGAATAGGATCATAAAATGAAAATGATTCACCGCTTATCACAGATTCAATTTTTAATTTATAATCACTGCAATGTCAGAAGCTGCACAACTGGCAAAACAAAACAAACCTTTACCATATAAGGCAATAAATGGATGTGTACTAGGCTCAACCACAGAACATAATTTTCACTACTATAATGTTATGTGGGCTCAACTAGTGCCAAACACTTTCATTTACAGATGGTCCACATGCGTAAATGAAATTGAAATGCTTTATTAACTTGATATGACAATATGCGTGCAGCGATTTAACTTTGATATCTTGACTTTAACTGTCTATTTGTTAGTATAGATATGGCACAGATATTCACAGAAGAGCAGTGCCATAGATATGTAGTTTAAGATTGCAGTGCATTGCATTAACACACTGATGACTGACTATTAGCGATTTTACAAAATTTATTTGAGCATTTAGTCACCAAATGTACGATCGATTTTTATTAGTATTGACTTGACTATGACAGATAGGAAGGTGTTGTGGCGTGTCGTCAATACAGCTTTCCACAACACTAACTGCGTTCAGCTGCTAAATAAGCATTGATCGCTAACTAAATGAGTGTATATGCATGCTTGATAGAAACTTCAGAAATTATATACCTACCTAAATTAAATTGAATAGTGCATTTCATCTAAAACAAACTAAAATATTTAAAAAATGTAATGCTAGCGTTTTTAGATAGAAATTCAATAACTAAATATTTTTTGATATGCTATAGAGCAACCGGATATCCAAATATATTTGAAATCCTGGTATAAACTTTCCTACTAGGAAGTTAATTAATGAAAATTAGATAAACAATATTTTTGAATGAATAACTATTAACAGACGGTTTCTATGCCATAGTGACCCCCGTAGCAACTGGACATCCAAAGGAATAAAATATTTGAAATCCTCGTATAAACTTACCTACTAGACATACATTTTGTCAAACTTGGATGACATTTAATTTATTCAATTTTGGGGGGATTTTGCCCGGTTGCTATCCAATTTAGAGGTATATGGTAACCGGACACTCGATAAATGTACAGATTATACAACTTAAAAGATAGATTACACAGGAAACCTATTTTAATGCCATTGAAAAATGTTTTATGTATGTTGAATATCATAAAAGGAGGGAAAAGGAGAAATTTGGGCAACCGGACACTAAAATGGTCGACGGACTTTTACTCCCCACCCTTGAATACATATTATGTTAAATTTCATTAAAATCGGTGAAAGTTAAAAGGGCATTATTGGTGCTGAACGAACTTAAAAAGGCGTGTTGCTAGGCAATAGCGACTTCCATAGCAACCAGACATAAAAAAATGAACGACGTATTTTTAATTCCCGTCGCGAGTATTACTAACGAGGCCTGTCTCAATTTTATATGTGCCTATTTCTCATTGTCTTTAATCATTATTTTACACACTATGGAGTGGATCTCCGAAAATTTGTAAAAATATTGGTAAGGAAAATTTTTACAGCAACATGGGTGCATAAAAATTAACAAATTGCAAAGATTGATGTCACAAACTGTCATACATCTGCTATCTATGCAATGAAAACTGTCTCCCTGATATTAATAGAAGACGTTAATGTCTAGACCAATCCTCAGTTGGCATATCAATCAATCAATATAGTAAGAAAATAGGATTAATAAGTCAAATAAAAATTATTAACAAATATTTGAATGGAAAACAAAACAAAAATTAGCTACGACTGGATTTGATTACAAATAAAACAGTTTGTCAGATACCAGTTCGTTTATTTCAGAAAATTGTGGCACGCTCTGTCCTATTAAGAACGCTAATTTGTGCGCATAATGAACCGGTGCTGGAACGCGAATGGTGCCCGGCCAATTGAAATAAAGATGAGTGAGGCAATAACTCATCTGCTGAATTTCGTCAGGGTTAAGGTATCCATGCTGAGAAGGACAGATTATATTGTCTTCTAAAACATTATAGTTGCTGGGTGTCGAGCAGCCCTGACGCGTCAACTGAAACATACGAAGAATTTAGAGATTAGACATTTAGAAAATATATTCTCGAGAGTAAGTAATATATACTAAATATAGCACAACGTCGTAGTTCTAAAAAAAGAACAGGACAACTATATATAATTACGTACAACGTAAGGACATTTCTGTAAATTTCTGTAAATCCAAGTTACATACTTTATTTACTTTTCATAGTTCACAAAAACATTTTTTGTGAACTAATTACTAGTTACAAATTTAGGTTCTCTCCATTATGATGGGAAACATTCCCTATTAATTCAATCAATAGGTCCCACTTCCCAATCTCCCCATTATGATGGACAAGGGGGGTCAATATTTATATCAGATCAAATTGAACATTGATGTCTTAAATTAAGACTAATCAATTAAATAATAGCATAGCTACATTATTGACCTCACCTGGGAAACAATGAAAAACTCGTAAAAGTTGGGTTTGACAACCTGCTGATCAACTACGGTACCAGCTGCTGGATTGGCGATTTGTGGACCACGGGATAAGAAAAATCTCGCAGTTGTGCGCTTCTTTACGATTATTACAATGAGATGAGGGAAAGGCTCAGATCCATATATACTTTCAAGATCATTCTTTAGCGTCTCAATTTCAATGTTTTTTGTTGCTTCTAATTGGGAATCACCAACTCCATCACGGAATATGACAATCCGTTGTGGTAGGAAACCCTTTTTTTTTTCGAATTCCTGAAGAGCTTTAATAAAATAAAGACCCAAGCGGGTGTTGAGCTCTTGTCTGCCACTATCAACCCACGCAATATTTATATACTGCGTAAAATAGGAATTGTAAGAGAAAACGGCTGCGTGAACAGTTTTTTTTTGAGATTTGTTGTGGTAGGTATCCATACCCACAATCATAGTTTTCAATACCGGACATGTGTATTTCACACGCCATGCATCGAGGCCAAGCTTGCATGCCATTTGAATGGCCACTTTAGTGGCAATTGATAAGCCCTTGCGAACATCTTCGAAATTCTTTTTAACGATGCATTGGGTGAGAAGGCCAGTATGTAGGGTTAGAGTCTTGATTGGAGAATAATCCTGTGAGCGAATACCAGCAGCAAGAACGATGTCATAGCCCATTTCTAAGAATTCCTGCAGGTCAACGCTAATATTTGAATCGCGCCCCATAGTGACTATGTCATCCTCAGTAATAACTTTGAAGCGAAAATTCATCTGTTTCCAAACCTGGGTCAAATGGTTTAAAAATTGTCTCTGCAATGTTTGACGCAGAAGAATACCAACTTTATATTCCTCTCTATTTGAAAACTTGATATCCTTCGGATCCCATTCTCCTCGAACAATTTTCCCAGTTCTACGGTCTTGCATTTCAAGATTTTGTGAGAATCTGGAATCGGCTAGATTGAATGACTCTACTTTAGGTGATGGTAACTCACGACCAGTAACGCACAAATTGTCCTTTTCGAATTCTATGCCCCATTCCTCGAGGAAGGATTTAGTTTTTGGTTCATTTTCGACCCACCTTTTGAAATCCCTAACATCGTTGACACGATGGCTAGGGCCTTTTTTAGTGATTTCATTAAAAGCCTTATTTCTTTGATAATTAGACTTTTCAGATTCACTCAGTCCACATAAGTAGCAAAGTTCTGTTGGTAGAAGCAATTCCCGTGTTGCATCTTCAGGAGGAGCACCTTTTAAATCTTCGTCACCTTTTTGCATACGCCGTCTTATTTTTTGAATGTCTCTTTTTTTTGAACGAGACACAATAAATGTTTGACTATTATGTGTCAAGTGAATATTGTAGCGATCTTTGAAGTAGCTACAATAAGAAACCAGCTTCTTATTACCATCTTTTAGTTCCACCTCAAATTGGTCATTTATATTTACATTTTCCTTAATGTCATTGACAGTATAAGTCTTATTATTATACTTGGTCATGACGATTCTCCCTAAAATTTCGCTCTTCTTAGGTCCATAATGACCAGTGCATTCTGCCAAAAAGTCCAACGCAGTTTTGTTTGACAAAATTCGAAACGATTTATCAATATGCATGATTGTTCTCGGTGTACTATTCATTGTGCCACGCTGAAACGCTGTTTCGTATCCACCATGTAGATTGAGATGTTCAAAACCGATTACAGTTGGACAAACACCATCATTGCTACCGTTGTTACCTGACTTGCTATTGCATGGCATGTAATAGCTGCGACCAACTCTATCCTGACCGAGAAGCACTTGAATATTATTAAATATTATATTGAGCAAATGATAGTACTGCTCCGAGTTGAAAGTACCAAATGATACTCTTCTGACTGATATCATCTTAGGAGGATCCAGTTGAAGCTGAACAGGTACATCAGGATCAGCAATCCAAGATTGTATAGTATATACTCTCATTCCGTCAAAGGCAAAAGCGCCACTAGGTAGGTGATTAGAACTTTGAAGTTGTTTTAATAACTCGATCTTTCTATTAAATGGTAAGGGAAAGTTGAAACGTACATCATAAATATTAAAATTATCTTCAGGGAGACGTTGGAAACCACAGAAGTTGGTTTTTAATTGTACAGGTTGTCCTGTTACTCCAACTTTGGATGTGATATCTTTAGGCTGTACATCAGCCTCAATAACTGCGTTTCTTAAACGCCTCTGAAGTCCTCCCCTAGAATCTCCTTTGCTTACAAAAGAGGGCTTATCATCAGTCACTGTAAGGTGCCTCATATCTTGCGTGATTGTATTTGAGCTTTGCACACTAGGTGTAGAACAGGATACGCCATGAGGAACAAAAGTACTAGCCCTGGCTCTTCCTCTTCCTTTCGAACGTCCTAAAAGGTTTTATAAAATATCAATAAATGACAAAATAAAAACAGGAAAAAATAGTAAATAAATTTTAAAAATATAAGTATGTTTATCTTTATTTAACAGTGGTTCCAAACCTTTTTATACCCTCCCCACCCTCTCATAATAAATACTTCTAAACTATATAGTCCAATATAGCTTACATCTTTTCCCTAAAAAACTAAAAAAGTAACTATTTTCCCTAAGCTATTTGCAAGTAAAATAATGTGAAAATTTTACAATGAGATAAAAAAAATTATATAAATTTAAAACTTAGAAAAACTATATTCTGCTAAAACAGTTAATGAATATTTATTATTGTAAATTATAATATATTATAGATATTTTGTTAGCATGTTAAGAATTAAAATATTAATTTTTTTTTACATCGAGGTGTTGGTGTTAGACTTATTCCCTGTTAATTCAGCAACCTTGACCTTGACATTTTGGTATTAGTCAAGGTATCAGTCTAGCTATCAGTCTAACACTAACACCTTGACTAATTCTGATGAATTAATTATTAATCCCGTTTGATAGTTTGAATTTCCTATCGTTTATTCTAATCTCTAGAGAATTAACACCATATTGAGGTCATATTGGGAAAAATTGTGCTGATCGTCAATGACCATTAAATTATGTAATGGTGGGAAACGTTAGACATAGACATTTATCCCAAGTTCAGGGAAGTTTACTGATCTTTTATGTAAAAGAATTAGATTATGGGAAGAAGAACTGGGTGACTTGTTGGATCAATATCATCAGTACCGATTGGTTAATGTAATTTTTATGCTAAAAATCATCATATGTAATATATTTTTTAAAATTTTAATTGACTTCCAGTTTCACCCTTATTTTTTTTGAAGTAGGTATAAATATATAAAGTACAATCAATATTATTAAATAAATAATTTTCAGGAAATTGTTTTATATAGGTATATAGATATCACACTAATTTTTATCTCAGATGCATTAATTATTTAGTATACAAAAGATTGAAAATAATAGTATAAAGATACTGGTCACAATTTTTTATTTTAGCTAATCAGAATGTAAAAAGGAAGACATCAAAAGAAGAATTGGTGATCACATTGGATTATTTGGCTAGTGGTGGTTATTACAGACAAATTGGGTTTGCTTATGGTAAAGCAAAAAGCACAATCATTTTATATACTAGAAAAGTTTGTAATTTTTTGTTTAGTATAGCTCCAAATTATATTTCTTTGCCTAGAGTAGAAGAACTTCCTTTAATTTCTACCAATTTAAGAAAATTGAATAATGAAATCTGTGGAGTCATTTTGTACATAGATAGGTTTGTAGTAAAGATACAGAGACCAGATGGAGCTGGTGATGCTTATTTCTGTGGAAGGAGTGGCAAAAGTTGTGATGGACTAAGTATTCAGTATATTTATTGTTTCAAAATCTGGAAAGATTTATCACATAATTTCAGGAATATCAGCTGCTAGTCATGATAAAACATCAACAGAATGGTCACAAGTTTTCATGAACTACTTAGATGCTTTGCCTGATAACTTTGTTGTTCTAGGTGACTCTGCTTATCAAGGATTACACCCTAAAGTTATTGTACCAATTAAAGGTAGAAATCTGACTAATGAGCAAAGACAATTTAATGATAGATGTTGTTCTCTTAGACAAGTGGTTGAAAGATCAATAGGTTGTTCTCAGTTAAAATGGAGAATTCAGCAACTAAAAGAAGATAAAAAATGGAGTCTTGTTTGCTTCTACATGCACTATAGTATCAGCTGTATTACATAATAGATACACTAATTTTGTCTGAAGTTTTTATTTTGTATTAGTAAACATTTATTTTACTAAAGCATTATTTATTCTATTATTTAATTAATTCATGTGTTTAAAGTTAAGATCTGATTCAATTTGTTTAGTTTCAAATCTACAGCCTGTAGAATACTTCTTTGTATCATGAAAACTTGCATACTTTATAATATGTAGGAATTGAAATGTCAAATGCCAGGGGACAGTTCATAAAAATTATCAGACTATCAGTCCAGAAAATATCATTGAAATTAATTCAATAAATTTTACTGAAGTTGAAACATTCAAAAAATGTTGTTTCCCTTTGCTTTGTATCTATTAAAGTATTTCTGAAAAGCATAAAAATTTACTGATTTAGCTTCACTGATATATTTTCTTGACTGATAAATTTTGGCTACAGAAGAATAAGATAGAAAATCAAATGAAGGCTCAACATACAAGACTTAAGAAAAATTAGACATGATAATCCATATATTAAACTATAATTTAAGTTAAAAAAAATACCCTTAGTCTCCATATAATGAAGGTATATTTTTAGGGGTTAGAATCTAATTAAATTAGCTCAGTAAAACAGTATCTTAACTCGATAAAATTCTCTCACGTTTAATATTCATTTAAGTTAAAATCTTATTAAGGATAAAATTAATTCTCTTTCTTTAAAAGTTGATAAATAAACCAGTTTCGAATTTCCTTCTGATATGGAATTTAGGCTTTATATATTCTTATTTCTTCGTTGAAATCTTCACTTGGATATATAACGTTTCATAAAAATCTTTTAGCTCTTATTACTTTAAGCTCTTCACTTTATTACCCTAATCATCGAGGGAAATAAACCTTTGTTCGTTTCAGTTTGGTTATTTTCATAATAGAGCTTTGAGGAGAAAAGAAGTCTGAATATCTTCCGCCGCTCTTATCTAATGGTTTAGGACTTTATAATTGATGCTTTAATAATGGCGGAGATAGGAAATTGTGCGCGTTGGTGGGACAAAAGCAGCGATATGCGTTACTAATCTTTCATTACTTTTCTTATAAAATCATAATCTTAAGGATAAAATACACCGTAGTTAAAATAAATTAAGCCTTTTGAGAGAGATCTTATTGCTTAAAGATTAAATCGAATCGTTTAAGTTTGCGTGAATTAAAACATCGTAGTATAGTATAGTTAAATCATTCGAGACTCCTTAAATAAGAGATATCATTTTAAATTCTAAATCACTTAAGACTTCGTAATCAAAAAATATCGTTGGATAAAAATAAATCAACTAGCTCTGCTATATCGATATTTTTGTAATATCGTAGTGAACCAGAGTCAAAGATAATTGACTTTGATTCAAAAATCTTTGACTCTGATTCATTACTAACTCAATACCTACCTAATTGTTTTCATTTTAGTTTTGAGTCGAGGAAATTAAACCTTTTCAGCATTTCTATAAACTTTATGAATCTATTTCCAAATGATAATTATTTCTTTTCATTTTATTTTAGAAAATCAGTTATAAGTAAGAATCTTTATTTTAACTAATGTTTCATGCAGGGAATACTTTAACTACACCTGATATTAGCCCCTGGTTTCATGAAAGAAAGTACAATATGAACTCTATTATTAAGCAGTTTTGAGAATAAGCAATTTTTATAAGCAGAAAGTGCAATCTCAGAACAAGAGTAAACAGCTATTGTGGAGGAAACCATTGCCACGTACAGAAAATTTTAAGAAACCACATGTGAATCTAAATTATAAAGAGAAATTATTTCAATAGATATAAGGTTACGAACGATTTTAATTTCTCGTGAATTTTATGATATTTATTGCCCTGCCTGCATTTAATTGGCATTGTTTTCACATGAGTAAATTAAAATCATTCAATTCTATTTCTTTTAGCTGTGTATATACTCAAGAAGACAGAAGAAATGAAAATTCCTAACTCAAGAAATCTAGCATTCACGGCTTTCCTGGCACTGAATATTTCTCCTCTGGAAGTGTGACAACAGCTGGCTATTTCATATGACAATAACTTTATAATAATAATAATAATAATAAATGACTTTATTAAGAAGTAAATCCTATAACAGGATTACATAGAAAAATAAAAGTGGTTTCTTATTCTCTCAAACAATAAATACCTACATCTAAGGTAGCTTTGAGTAAAGGAGCAGCATAGAGAATAATAGAGTGTCACCCTGATTTGCGAGTATAGAGATTAATTTGAGCTCTTATTCGAAAGAAGGTTTTCATAGTAATGTATCATAGTAATGTAATCAAAATACACTTTCCAATAAGAAAATTGTGATGATGAGTAGAATAATGTTTGGGATCCCTAAGAACATTTGGCACATGTTGTTGCATGTGCAACATATTGTCTTTGCACATTGCAAAGCATGATTCACATGCCCATCCTTCACAATCTCCACATTGCAACCAGTTCTCCTTGGTTCTTGACCACTCTGCATTCCAGACACAACAAGTTGCGTGTCCAACATTTTAAATGGGTTGTACCTTAAGGGGAGGATTCATGACTGATGTGTTCCTTCCATATAGTGGATATTATTTGATGTACTTGTTTGAACGAGCCCTTCGTTGCAAGAAATTTGGCCGATGTACTGGGCAGTGGGCACAGACAGTTTCATCACAGTTGTAGACTAACGCTATACTTATCAAAATCATTGGAAAGCCGCCTCTCAACGTCTTTGAAGAGAAGAGGTCATGCGCAGTTTATTAGAAAGCGACCCTTTCAAGACAAGTTATATTTTGTTGTGCCATAACAACGCTTAGCACATAGATAAATAAACATGAG
>JAYMFX010275326.1:5385-18178 GCA_036784945.1 Monocelis spectator
ACAATATAAGAGAGATGATGAGGAGAATCTGTGTGTGGTGTGGTTGATGTCATGGTTTCTATAGACAATATAAGAGACTTTGATGAGGATGCCACCCCATCATCTTTTGCTGAGCTGCTATGATCAGTGATAGGTAGGTGAGAAGGGATTCTGGAGAGAAGTTGTTTGGAGAGAGAAATATCATAGATAATTCATTTTGACCCCTCTTGGGTACCCTAACAGTTGAGCTTACTAGAAGTTGATTGTGGATTTATGCAGTTTTAGATCATTATTGTTTTCTGCATATCTTATATAATTAATGTCTTCATATATAATAACCTCTGTAATTTCTATTATCTAACAGATCAATCATCTAAATTCTCCTCTCCCTGTGATAAAGAATCGCTTGGAATATCAATCATTTTCCTTGTTCTTCTTTACATCATTTATCTACTGGAATGTTGGAAATGTCCGTTAAGGAGTGATCTTCAAAAAATGAAAGACGCCAAGTCAACTACAGCATTGATGGATCAATTAAAGCAAGCGCGTCCAATTGTCTGGTGGAAAGTCAACTGCTATCATTATGTCAAAAGGAAGAAACCGTACCGAACAAGAGGCAGTTAGTAAATTTTCCTAAATTATTTCCTTCAGATCAACATTCAGATCAAATCTTATTTTGCTCTGAGCTTAGAACTTTCTGGGTATGACATCAAGATGTCATATACCATTTGAATCGTCAAGCTACATAAAATATAGAAGTTCACGAGAGAATTATAATGAGGAAATTTTCTTATTGTTTATAGTTTGGCATTGTTAATCCATTCATTTCAGATTCTTCGGTGCATCGCCGACACGCTCATTATTATCAGAAAATCAATACCGCCTCTTTTAATACGGGATTTAATTCAGCCTTATGTGGCTATTCAGATGTTTCCATTCCAGTTAATCCATTTAAACCTGACCCATTAATTTATGTGAATTTCACTAAGACATTCTCATTTGCGAATGACACAACCAGAAGACATTATGAAAGACAGAAAAGGAACTTTTTCTTAGAATATGTTGCCTATGATGATTATGTTGAGAGATTAGAAGGTAAAACCACTATATATATAAATCTTTTAATCATACATCATTATCATTGTGTACATAATAACATCATTATCATTGAGTACACAATAACATCATTATCATTGTGTACACAATAACATCATTATCATTGTGTACACAATAACATCATTATCATTGTGTACATAATAACATCATTATCATTGAGTACACAATAACATCATTATCATTGTGTACACAATAACATCATTATCATTGTGTACACAATAACATCATTATCACTGTGTACACAATAACATCATTATCATTGTTTCAACTTTTAGTTTGATCTTTTACTTTTCTTTTCTTACAAGACAAACATTAAAGAAGTATCCACTTTGCTTTTAGGTATTGATTTCGCCAGTGTAGTCATTCCGGATCGCATAATGGTTGTACCTGATCTATTGCAGAGACCTATTTATTCATCACAATGGTTTTACATAATGACGAGTTTATTGACGCTCTCCTTTTTCATCAGAGTTTACATCATTTTCAAATGCTCTTATGCTGAATTTTGTGTTCATAAAATGTTTGGCGATGTAACAGAAGACAATTTACCATTGGTCGACGATAATGCCCTGGTCTTTCAAACTTCAATCGGTCATGGTTATCGATACTCTATTGACAATTTGACTGAAGAATTATCTTCAGAAAATGAACTAGAAATCTATTCTAAAAATGCAAAATATTTCCATGCTAACCAAGCGCCTAGTGATTCATCTTATTCTTTAGCTGGAGTTGAGTTGGAGAAGCTGTCATTCAATAGCTCGAGAGAAGAAATCAGGGAATGTCGCTACCACTCCTCTGTGAATGTCAGTCTCAATACCTCCATTCATATCAGTAAATCTAATAAAGTTTGGTATCGACGACTAATCGAATCAGTGACATTAAATGTCAGACAATTTTTTAGACATTATATTCGATTTCCTAATTTAAAAGTTTATAATTCCAATTCTAACAAAATGGATGATGAAAATTTGTTCGATTCAAAAAGAGAACTATTGGTCTCAGCGAGTAATGCAGAGAGTAAGAGTTCACTCGAACAAATTGCAGTGTATGTTTGATTGATTTGAAAATAGTTGGCAAAATCTTTTACGTTTGTAAATATTTACTATTTTATTTATTTTTAAATTCGGAGATAATTCTGTGATTTCATTTGCATATGTGTATATATGGAAAAGTCATTCTATAAAATCAAATCTTTTCATTATAATTTTTATATGCTCAAACATTTAAACTTTATTGGGCGTTATAGGTAATAGAATGCGTATTGTATCACTTTCGCTTATTTCATTTCGTCTTACCCTTGCTATCTGTTTTAACCGGATTACGTAATCAATGGCAATTGCATTCAGATAAAATATAATTAAGCTGAAATGAGAGGACATCAATAGAATGAGATCATGCAGAGCTTATTAACAGAACTCAAACACTTAACATAAAGATAACATAAAGAATTTTAAATTGTAATAAATTAGAAAGAGTTTTTATACAATGAACGACCCAATTAGTACCGCATATCAAGGACTTCTATTATTATCGTTTTAAAGATCTGCGTCCTAATAATAATAGAAGTCCTTGCCGCATATACCAACAATTTACACTGTTGCATGAACTCGAGTGGAGAAAGTTATTGTAAACTTCTCGAAACACACGGTTGTTAATGATTGCATATTGAAAAGAAACATATAACAGTATAAATGTCAATGAATACCCGCAAAAATATATTTTGTGTGTTCATTCCACGGATTTCTTATCAGATTAGTAATCCCTATATGGTCCAGTCTTAGATATTGGCTATGGGTATAAACCCATACATTCAATCTCATGCGTTTTATAATGTTTATATACACGACCTATAAGTGGCCTATACCAAACATTTAAATACACGACTTAATTCAATTTCCTATTATCTGAAAAGGACGTAGTCGTCATCATAGTAAAGATTAAAGGCCTATTCACACTGCGGCGAAAAGCGAAGCGGCGCGACGCAATGCGAAATTCTAAAGTTGAAATTAGTTCAACTTTCTGGCGAAATGTCATAGAAAATAGGTAAGGGTAAGGTAATTAAGATGCATTTTTGAATAAAATAAATATCTTTAAATTTTCGCGTCGCATCGCCCGCAGTGTGAATTGGAAAGCGAAATTTCGCTTCGCTTCGCCCTGGTGCACTATCATAATGACGACTCAGGTGCACTATATCATTACTCTATGGTCGTCATTATATCATTTCTACTTTTCTACATGTCAGACACAATTATAAGCACCAGCGTCTAAAACATTTTACTGTGTTTTGGATCCCGAACTCAGCAAAATCACATTAACGCGTGGATCATATTGAAATTTCTGCCTTTTTATAAAGCAATTTATCTTTTATCATCCGTGAATTTTAATCTATAAATTCGATTATGGGCCATCTAATTTCCTGATAATAATTTTCTCAGGTTTTTATGAATATCTTAACATGAAGGCAGTTGATACTGGATACGATCCATGAATTCTCTAATATAGGATAGGTAGGTATAGTCAATAGATTTTTCTTGAACGTGTCTGTAAGAATGCATAAAACGTAAATTATCATTCTAATTTAGAATGATAGAATGAATTCATAAATATTTCAAATTATTGAAACATTGAAGCCATATAAACAGATTATTAAACCCAAAATAAAAAATAGATAATTTTATCCAAATTTTTTTATAAAGCAATAGTTATCTATGGTAAAACATGGATGAGCTACCAAAACTAGCTTATAAACGTTTTGTTTAAATAATTAAAATATTTTCATAGTTACCTTATAAAATTGTTGGTGATTCCAAAATAACCCAGCTGCAAAATTATGGCGAAACCATCGACAATTCAACCCCTTATGGCTATGTATGATTTAAGATTAATATTATCCAACCATATTATTTATTGATATTTTGTTGTTTTCATTAAATAGTCTAAATGCATTATTCTACATTATTTTGTTTTAGGACAGCTAGAAGTGTAGCAACTAATTACAACAGTTTTGAAGACTCTTTTGATGAATTACCAAATTCTGTGAAAAATGAATTGCTTAATCTACTGACAAAACGTGGGATTGTGAATGAAAAAATTCTTAAAAGTGTTAGTTTCCTACTCTCAATAAAATTCTAAGATTTTATTTGGAATAATTTTCAACAAATTGAACAATTAACAAAATTATAATAAAGTTTATTTTGTAGTTTACAATGTCAACAAGTATTATGTATAAAAAATAAGTTTTTAAACATGTTTTATTTACTTACTATATTATTTAATATATTTGTGTTACCAAGAAATAGTTTGCTGACTATTTTTTAAGTTCCTATTTGTTACTTAATAACAAATTTGTTTTCCTAAGACATAGCCATTGGAAGTATATTAATTTGAATCTCCTTAATTAGCCAAGCATTTGGTTTTCTTTTAAATGATAACTATTTTATGAACTGAAAAATTTGTTTTTATTTATATTAATAATTATTAACCTTACTAATGATTATTTTAAATCTATGTAAAGTTAAAAAAATATTTAATTTGTCTAAAATCTAGGATTAGATACAATCTAACTTTAGTGATATATAAATTATTTTATTATAGAATTAAATTAATTAAAATTGAATATTCTTTAAACATTGAAAATCTATTTCATTTTATGTGAATTTCCTTTTATTTTATTCTAAATCGTAACTTAAACACTTTCAAATTGAATATTCTTTAAAACTTTGAAATTTGTTTCATTTTCTGAAAATTTCCTTTCATTTTTTTCTAAATCTTAACTTAAACTCTTTCAAATAAAAATGAGCTTAGCGTATATAATTTTGAATGCATAATATTTGTATTAAAATTTTCCCTATATCTAGCAGAATAAAAGCTATTCATTATGTATAGATTATAAAAATGTATAGTGATTTTAAAAGATGTCCATTGATATTAATTCAAAATATAATAATTAAGTATTGAAAAGAGCTTCTGATTTCCATTTATTCTGATTCATTTTCAGCTTTTAAACAAAGAAACCAGAAGATTGGAACTGATCAATTGCAAAGTCAATGAGGACTCTCTCAAATATATAAGAAATTGTATTAATGTTAAAGGTCTACTGCTTGAATGTGATCCTCAATCAGATTATCAAATTACAGATAAGAGTAAGAATTCCTGTTTATCAAAAACCAGATATAGAGTGAATATGATTAATTTTGAGAAATACAATTATGCAAATCATTGCAAATGTGCACATTGAATTTCTTTTGAGATAAATGCTAGAGTTAAAATAGGGTACTCTATATTTAATATCAGACAGATGTATTCCTGGCAACCCATATGTATACTAGATTAGATGTGTTGTAAACAAAATGGGTGTTAAATGTCATTAAATTTTGATTAATAAATAAAGATTATTTTTGTATGCATTTTGTCCATTCTTTATGTAGGTTTGGTGACAATATTTCCCAACTTAAGATATCTACAAGCTATACAATTGAGGCGGTGTAGTTTATTGACAGATGCCAGTATTGAATCTCTAGCTGTTAGTTGTGGCCGGTTCTTGCGATGTGTCAATCTGAGTGGTTGTCTCAATATTGGTGATCGCAGTCTTCATTATTTTGCTGAATATTGCCCTAATTTATCCTCATTGTCACTAAAGAGTACTGCTGTAAGTATTCATAGAGTTATTATTTTATTTTTTGTAAAATGGAATGGTCTTGATGAAGAAATTTATTTAAAATATTCTTAGGTGACTCCGAGTGGAATATTTCGTCTGTCCCAGGCCCCGTGTAATGCAACGTTAAAGGTAATCTTTTTGAATCACCATAAAATAGGCAGGACCCTTTATGAAAATCCGTCTATATTTTCATTTTTATATAATATTTTCATAATAATAACTATAAAGCTATTCAACCATATATAGCTAAAGTATAACAATTCAGTGACTCGTAAACGATGAATCCAATCTCTATCGTCACTTGTCATTCTAATCACGCACTGTTTTGTATAAGGTAAAGAGAAAAGAGATGTGGTACATTCTGTGTTTAAAACTATTTAAGTTAATGAATGATTCATAGATTTCTCGCGTGTAATTGTTGTCATCTATTAAAATTAGCGTATTCATTACTTAAGTCTTTTTAACAAAGAATGCAGTTGTTTTACAATTTTCAACCATATATAGCTAAAGTATAACAACTCAGTGACTCTTAAACGATAAATCCAATCTCTATCATCACTTGTCTTTCTAATTATAGAAAAGTAATTCATTTTCTAATTATCTATTATTTTCTTTCTAATAACGCACTGTGTTGCATCAAGTAAGAGATATGGTACATTCTGTGTTTAAGGCTAACGTTAATAATGATATGTAGATTTGTTGCGTATAAGTGTTGTCATCTATTAAAATTAGTGTATAAAGTATTCATTTATTTAAGGCTTATGAAAAAATGCAGTTGTTTTACAATTAAATATTCACTCTTAGAAAAATTGCTCAAAGAACTAAATAACAACATCTTTGAAGGAAAATTAGGTAGATGATGTCTAACAAATTGATTTATACCTCCTATTGAAATATTAGGTATTCTTAAATTTTAGGAAATCAGCGTTGATTACTGCAAAGAAATTGATGATGAAGCCATCGAAGCTTTAGCCATGTCTTGTCCCAAGCTGAACATTTTAACTTTCTCTGGCTGTCCTAAATTAACCGGTATCGTATATAATCAACCAAATTAATTGAAAGTATATTTTGATTTAAGTATATGTAATATTTCTACCAATTTCATGCTTTATATTTTAGAACAATCTCGGCAAATTATCGAAGAAATGCAGAGAGCAAACAAAAAAATGATCCATATTGCGTGGACTATTTATTGATTTTATTTGGATCAACTTCACTAAGGTATACAGAAATCTCATAGGACTGCTTGATATTGTGATATACCGCTATTTACTCAACTGTAATGTGTATTCAGATTTTAATAGATTATATGATCCTTTACCTGACTAGAGCATTTTCTTTTTTTCTTTCGACAACCATCTTACAACTTTTTTTGAAATAATTTTAATTTTATAGTTACATCCAAGAGGACATCAACGTCTATAAAGTGAATGTCTTATTATTTGAATAATCTAAGTTGAACAATGGCAATTAATGCTATATACCCAGTGACTATATAGCTGTTGATATTGAGCCAATATCGGTTTTTATGTCGGGTTGTTTATATTGCTGATTTGTTACCGATATAAGAATTGATGTATTTATCAATTTGATACAATAATTAGGTATTACTCGAAAAGTTGAAATTTCCATCATATCAGATAATTTTGGAAACTCTGTTTAATTGGAGAATTAATACTGTTTAAGGTTTTAGTGTATATTTGATACGCCCCATTTGTATGAATAGACGCCATTTATCCTATTATTATGCAATCAGCTTTTGATTATATATAAATAAATTTCTGTTGCGATTACCTCTATTATAAAATTTAGATAATTATTGATTTATACATCCTCTAATAGCAATCAGTCGCCTAAATTATGATTCAGCGCTGTGCTTAAGCATTAGAATAAATCAGCACTCAAAAGGCTACCTACGTGAATTATAATAGATATTTTACGAGGACTACTATATTCGTCAGCAATGTGAGACATTCAACGCAATTATAGAATTGTGAAACCCGTCATTATATAATATCAATATCGAACTGAATTAGCGATTTTCTCACCGTTCCTGATTAATATTTATTCGAATTCGCATTGCAATGCATTGAATTAATATTAAAAAAATATTGAGTTTATGGTATAGTTTATAAAATGGGATAAAATAAAACGACCCGAGTTCGATTTATGTAGTAAGAAAGGATAAAGTGGATGGCTCACATTATTAACAAACACTACTAAAAAGTTTAAAAGTTTTCTTCTATCCAAAATGTCTAGTAAACGCAAGTACATGTTCGGCTGCAGATAATCTTTTGTGGGCTTTCGATTGAATACGATCAAGAAGTGCTTGTAAATTGAGCAGGTGAGTGAAGACTGCGGCAGCGTATTCCACAAATATCACAAGTACGTAGTGATATTTCTTGCCACGCACATGAGATCTTGAGTTTGTGCATTTTGTTGTAATTGTAGTATCCTTTATTTAAAGGAAATAAGGTAAAACTAATTATCACTAAGTTTAACTTTAATTTTATTTATCTTATTTGTTTAATATCTTATATATATATAAAAAAAACATCATAAACAAATCTTTAATATTATCATTTGTCCAACTTTACATATTACTTTACATTCTCTATTTTTCTCCCCCTTTTGTATATAGACTCTGTTTAATGCTTTTCATCTACTTTGGACTTCCTTTTCTGACTACCGGCAGCTGGAAGAACAAATCATCATTTGAAGCTGTCATTCCCTCTATCTCTATCTTTTCATTAAAAAAAATTAATAATAATTGTATTCGTTGAAATTTACATCTAAGCGAATCTATGAAATAATCATCGGGATTTCATATTGTATGCTGCAAATTTGAAAAATATATTCTTTTCTTATGCTCTTTTTTTAATTTACAAACAAATTACTTTGGGTCTCTTTCTCATTAAAAGTCAAATTGTGATTATGTTTTAACGCATCATTTTTAATTTGAATCGTATTTTAAATTCACTTGCATCCGCGTTTCTACATATTTTGACAATTAAAAAAAATCTTGAAATTAAAATGGTGTCAGCTACAAATTTGGTAAGCCTTAAGATTCATATTTTCCAGTTTTGAATTTAGATAATATGCTTGTGCACCATACATGCACTGTGTAATTGTAATTCAAAAGATTCTGTTGTTATGTTTTCCACCACCTTTTGTGGAAAATTAGGTATTGATATCATTATGGGCTGTAAAACTAAAAAAAGAGTAATTTTTTCTCAATGCTCACTCAAATCCTATGTTCAACCAAATTCATAGCTATTAGCTATTGAATTTTATTTTTTTAAATGGTTGATTTGATTGGTATCATGTTTAATGTCCTGTTACAATTGCTAACTAAATTCCATGTATTTTCTGCTTTATAGATACTCCATACCTACACCACATACTAAAAATATGTTTAGTGCTTGTATTTATTTCAGTTAAGAGTTACACACTGCAAATAAAAGTATTATTTATAAACAAAACTTACAATAACCTTTTAAGAATGGAATAATGATGCTTATTAACTTTACTGGATTCTATTACCATCAGCACCAATCAGTTTTTAAAAAATCAGATCACAATTTCCCAATATAAAGTTTATAATAATTATATTTACTTTGGCCTATTTATTATCACTAATATGAAACCCCAAATATTCTACATAGTCATCAATGAGCCCTTGTATGGTTTATAAACTTTAGATATTTGTTCAGCTTATAAAATTATTGAATCAGAATAACAAGTTAAATAAATGTAAAGATTATTTTTTAAAATGATCTTTTTCAGATATAGACTAAAATAAATTGAAAGACATACTATAAATTTATTAATTTAAGAATATTTTAAATCTAAAATTTACTATTTAGATAGATTGAGTGAGAATGAGTTAGTTATAGTTTACATGTATATTCCATGTGGCCTTAATCCATATGGTGCTTCAGAACACATATCTTGTGTATTGAAAATGGCCATGTCTAATTTTTATTTCATTAGTTAGTACATCATTTAAGGTTGTATAAAATAAAAAATATTTTTTATTTAAGAATTCAGATTTTGGGATGGAAAATACAAATTTTGCTATACTACAGAATACCTATGGTAAAAAAATTTCAAAAGTGGCCACCTTTATTTTTTGATTTAAGAATTAGGAAATTATTTAAGATATAAATAAAAATACAAAATATATACTTTTTTACCAAGTGGTTAATCTTTTATAAGCAAAATGGTTGATTGTATTGTTTAAAAGTGAATTAGCAATGTTCACATTCCCATCAACATTGGTAGAATCACAATATTTCCTCCTCAATGGCCCTAGCTTATTGTTGCTTCTAAAGGATGCAGAAACTTGATTTTAATCCATAAAAACTCAAACTTAAGAGGTTTTAGTGGTAAAATATCTGATATGTCTCTATTGAGAATTTTGGAAAGTGTCTCTGTGATAACGTATGCACACAACTATCTCATTATCATGTAAGTATTGGAATGATATTATCATCTATAAATCATCTAGACAGATCCCCAGAAAGTTTTGTGTTTGCAGTTGTGAATTTATCACATATTTAGCTATTTGAATAGTCTAAATTATTTAAGTACCTTCCAGAATTCTCTTTTAAGTCTATATAAAAGATCAAATTGGAGCTATTTAATAAACAGATTCTTCCAAGCTGCTCAGGAAAAATGAAAATGAAGTTTGGGAAACCCTACTAAGAGGTTGCTTCTTTGCAAACAACAAAACCAACAATTATATGGAATTAGCGGAGGCTTTGTACAAGACTTAGTTTTTCAATGAAACCTATTGAAATAATGACTCCAGAATATCCAGGATCCATATCCTTGTTATTTTTGTTTATGGAAGAGCTGTTTATGATAGCCTTGTTTATCATTATCATATTATTCCATATTGTCACCTGTTTATAATAATTGATTCTGTGTTCAACAATTGTAAATCATTTGTATTGTTTTAGTTGCCTGTTGCTATTGGCATCACAGTTGTTGCCATATCAGCCATTGCCCTCAAGGTTTTGTTTGGTGGAAAAAAGAAAAGGAAAGGTCCTGTTGCCCTGGTTGATCCTATTGTGAAGTACCCCATGAGATTAATGGATAAAGAAGTAAGTTAACTGTCCATGAATAAATAATTAGTTAAGTTTTACTTACTATCTATAGAATGCAACTATCTGCCTTTCTTCATGATAAAAGATAATTTATCTAATACTTATATTCTAAATGATCAGTAGTTAAATTTTAGACTTTATTTCTTTAATTTCAGATCATTTCTCATGATACGCGTAGATTTCGTTTTGCTTTACCATCTGAAGACCATATTTTAGGCCTTCCTGTTGGTAAGCACAAATCAATTCTGTGTCTATATAAATTACATAATATATCTCTTCTTTACATTGCTTGATAAACTGAAAACAAATAGAAATATATAGATAGGGCTTTGCTGTAACTGATAATTTGGTTTCACAATAGAAACACATAAACAGCATGTAGTTTCTTGAGTATATAAGCCAATAAAAATCCTCGAGTTAACTCGATCCTAAGGCGCATACTCTTGGCAAAGCTGTCCTCGTTACTTTATAATCCTCTCTACAATCTGATAACAGGTCCGCGCTGTACTCAGGAGCCTCGTCTAGATATGTCAGTGACTCAATTGACTCTTTATTTTGATGATTGTAGGTCAGCATATCTACCTGACCGCTCATATCAACAACCAGTTGATCGCCAGACCTTACACCCCCGTTTCCAGTGACGACGATAAGGGATATTTTGATGTTGTTGTTAAGGTAATGAATTCTCATCTATTAGCAAATTAAATACAATAACAAGCCACCGTTCTCCACCTCAGACATAACGATAAATACATGGACAGCTCTGTAAACGTGTCCATAGTGAATAATAAAATATTTTGGTCGATCCAATGGTATTTAGGGTGAAATTTCCAGTCTACGCTCTATATAGAGCGTGCGTCGCTGCTATACCTACCAATCTTCTACTATTTGATTCAAATCAAAGGTTTTCGTCACCTCTGGGCACTCAGTAGCTTGACAGACAAATGTAAGCTATTTGCCTGTGATGAGGCTGGAACCAGCTACCCCTCAAATGAGAGGCAGGCGTGCTCTATCAGCTACTTAAATATTTATACTCGAATAATTTTCTTTTGTCAGATTTTATTGAATTCTTTATGCTGCGTTAAGTGGTAAATATCTCTTAATCAGAAGACTTTATTCGCAAGTTGTTCACTCACCTTCATGAGAGTTGCCTCACAGATGGAATTACTGAATCAGTAAATATTTCGTCTGTAATCCATGCCTAATAGCTGAATCGCTGCGATAATTCATCAGCCAATCGATATTCATTGATTTTTGAATGACAGATTATTTGCGCATGTGCTGTTTACTTCAATTTGAGAGTTTTTTCTCTCGAGGTCTGGAGTGAACGTTGCTTTATCGTGACAGCCAAATGCTGCTTTAATTTACTGTAGTTGAATGCAAATTCAATTAATCTCACTGATTTAAACAATTGATTTGTGATATTATTATTGTCTGATTCTATGTTGTATGCAGCTTGATACTCCGCCTATTGAGAGAATAGTTGTATGAGAGAGTTGCTTCTCTCGGTGCTTTTATTTAGTGAATTTCATATTACCATATAAGAAGATTTCTACAGGGTCCCTCTTGAATGTAAATATATAAGAACACAAATATCTACTGTCAGTTAACAATACCTTATAATAAGTTATTATTAGCTGTGTGTAGAACAAGATTGTTTACATGAGGTCTGAGCCAATATTTCTCATGTCTTTCGTAGGACAAGGAATTCGTTCAAATGTCTCCTTGATCTATCTGACTGTCGTAGTTCCATCCTTTTTCTTTTTTGCTAAAGTTGTCGAGACGGTGTCTTTCAATTTTAGATAATATCACCAGGAGTTCTGGAAGACATTGTTGATATTGTGGTTGTTAACTCCACAAGCTGTTGATATTGTGGTTGTTAACTCCACAAGCTGTTGATATTGTGGTTGTTAACTCAACTAGCTGTTGA
>JAYMFX010275437.1:0-18175 GCA_036784945.1 Monocelis spectator
GTAAAAGAATTATTAAAATCCGATATTGAGTTTCGTCATCACTATGACATCTTGAACTTCATCAATTTATAATGGTGGAGATAGGATTTTCTGACGCTTGGTAGGCATAAATCGATATCCAAATATCTACTTAGCAAGAGTGGTTACTCTATATGGATGCCATGTTCGGCATCTGCGTGTTCTAAACTTTCGGTTTGGTAATATAACTGCAGTGCTAATAGTGTCAAAGATGCTATTCCCTGTCGATCGAAGCGTCCGAAATATCCACGTCACTCCTTCGTTAAAACCGTAAACAATATTTTTTTTACGAAAAGCAAAATTAATTTATTTAATTCCTTAATTCCTACATCCAAACTTATTATTAATTATTCATCATATTTTATTAATACGATAGTTTAATAAATCAATCCTGATTTATTTACTTATGTATAGTAGTGTTTACTTGCACTCGATCACTATAGCTAATACTTCAACTGTATTTCTCATGGTTTGTATGTCGACACAGAGATAGGAGATTCCCTTATAAATATGTAGCACCATATGTTTGACACCTGGGACATTTGAATTTATCAATACATATACGAAATGGAAGGCAGTTCTCTATATGATTTTCAAGACAAGTAATAATGATATAGAAAAGTCAGGATTTAATTCTATTTATACTAACTCTGTTATAATAAATCCCTGAGAAAGATCGAACCGCACTTGAACACAGCTCAACTAATCCTCATAAGAAACCTTATGGAATACGCTAACAATCATTTTTTTAAGAAGAAGTTCCGAGGGATACCAGCAAGTTAGATGAAAGAAGATCATTACTCGTGAAAGAAGAATTTGTTCTTGAAAGCAGCGTCCAAACCAAATCACTCTCTCCATGAGGAATGATTTAACTCATTCCTCAAAAACGCAGACGAGAGAGATTCCGCCAACCCCCGGCAAGGACGGAAATCAAAAAAATTAACTGCTTTACAAAGAATTTTATTTTAAAAACATGATTCAGTTATCGATCACATTATTATTAAGAATTTTATAAAATTAATTTAAATAAATAAATAAGAAATTTATCTCTAAATATCAATATTATAGAAATTATTGACAAAATCGAAATTAAATTGTCAAATACTACTATTAAAGTGTAAGTAGCATGATGAATTTAATGAATTTCTCTTAAATAAATTCAATCGTTGCGTTATATGCGAATTAATAAAAAAATCTGCTATACAGTATAACACATCAATTTATTGAATAGTTAAGGATTAGTTTTTTTTATTTCTGCATGATCTCAGTAGATAAGCTGTATGTTGTAAGTGAAAGCATAAAATTGATTGACTGTTCATATAGTATTAGAGATGTGTCTATCCCTCAGCTGCATGCATGTACAGAATGAGTGACTGGCTGGCTGGCCACAAGGTGGATGAGGCGATAATTGGCAGACAGACCTCATTAGGAACTATACAGCTGGGCCTATCACCCACACTGAATGTCAATTAGGAGCCTGATACAGCAGCACTATGCTCAGCTCCACTGAAACTTTCAGCACCAATATTGACTGGTCATGTGATGATCTCCTCCAGATCAGCATTAGGCTTTAGTGGGTGAGACGCTTGGGTATTGAAATTATTGCAATTATCCATCACTTCCTTATCTAAAATTTAATCAACATATATAATTAAGTGGCAGAGTTAGAGAGTAGTTGCATTTTGGGTTTGACATCTTTTCGTCTGACACAACAGATTAGGTTTATATCAGAATCATTTATTAAATAAATGGAATTTAATTTTGAAGGAGTAAAACACTATAAGCTATCACTATAAAATAATCGATTTTTTATGTCATCATTAAATAATTCTTATAACTAATATTCTACTATAAGTAGTATGATATAATAATTGAATAATTAAAATATGAATGTAATAAATTTTAATATTGAATTGAAATTGACTCTCGAAGCTTACCACCATCTGATTTGTCCAGAGTTGTGATATTTTCAGTTAAAAATAAATTTGGATTGGAATAACGTTTTGAAGGTGTAATAATATCCGAATCGAGATTTTCTTCAGCAGGAGTTAAACGATTTTTCTTCGACTTTCGCTTCTTTTTCTTCTTGTGCAGTTTAAGAGTTGGAGAAGAGTCTAAAGGAGGTAAGTTACTGCCATTGAATCCTGCTGATGATTCAGGACTGAGGGGAGAAACCTGATTAGTCTGTAGAGATTTCTGAGAGGCGGAGAGCTTTATAACGAAATTTATATAAAATATTATTACAAAGTAAAATTAATAAAAAGTTGTTCTTTATACTACTGCTACCAGTAGTAAAAATAAAATAAAATAGAATTCCTAATCCTACCGGTTGATCTCCAGTGCATTCATCAGAAGTGATGAAGAGCGAGGTGTTCACCCGGGACCCCGTGATGTCTGAATAGATTGTCGCATCAGATTCCGCACTTTTATTCAACTTCAGATCAATAATTTTATCTTCCAGTTGATCAGGCCGGCTTTTATCCATGCCGGTTGATAAATCTGTTTGCAGGGGTTTAGAAATATCACCAGCGGATTCCCCCTAAACATCAAATTGTAATTAATCATTTAAATCGATCCTCGATCGATGTGTATTCGAGATGACCCGAAGATCACCAAGTCAACCCAAAGCATTGCAAAATGGCATTATGTGAAAATTTTACGACTGAGTAAAGATGAGTAATTGTAAGCCCATACATTCTTTCTGCTCAAAGTATCCACCGTCAAAGGTTTGAAAGGATTGAATTGAGCATCTCCGTTAACCACTTCCTTCTCTTCATCGACTTCGGCGCTCTCCTTTTCTTCCCTTTCTCTTTCCTCTCGGATTCGTCGAACTCGCTCGCGGCGCTCTTCCCTTTCTATTGCAAGTTTCTCTTCGCGAATTTTGATATCAGCTTTCACTCTGGTGTCTAACTCCACCAGATTCTGATCAATATAGCCAAGTAGCCACTGAAATCCGGTGCGAATTGCTTTGTCCATTTTTTTACCAATACCAATTGTAGCGGAGCACCTCTCCTGATTCAAAATAAGAAGAAAGCTTCAAATAAAATCTGCCACTTTCGCATTATCGGATTTGGAATTCAGTTTGTGTGGTATGGAATAGCAAAATTATAATCTAAATTGCGATTTACCACTCGACAAGGACACTTGTATTGGTTGATTGTATTCTCTATGTCGAGCTCCTCCAGGATTTCTCCATCATCTAGAGCTGACTCCAAGTCTTGCTTATTAGCTAATCTGAATGAAAAATAGGTTATTATTAAATAAAACACAAACATTCCTATACAATTTGTATATGATGCCCGTTAAAAAGAGATTTCTTACAATAGCAGTGGTTTTCCACTGATCCTTGGATGGGATATCAATTTTGTGAGAACATCTCGGCACTCATTGAGTCTCTGCGGTTCACTGGCGTCCACAACATAAACCACGCCGTGCACCTCGCTGAAATAGTTCTGCCAAATGGCCCGAATATTTCGTCCACCGCCAAGATCAAACATGGTGACATTGAAATGATCGATCGAAAATTCGATATTCTCAAATCCAATCGTTGGTGCTACACTTTCCAATGATTCTGAAATTCAAATTACGACAATTAATGAATTAATACCATAGAGATGCAATCCAGTTATTACTAATTGTGAATATCTATAGAGTGGCAGTTTGAATGATGACATTGTGGAGACAAAGCAATCGACGAATACTCAACTGTGATTCGCTAAGAAGTAATGCCTGACTTCTAATCACGAATGAAACTCGCGATTAAGCTCGCCTGCCTGGCTGCAGCTGCCATGTTTCTAATTGTCCCCTCAATGAGAATCAGATCACCACTCTATAGATCACCTTGTATTCATATGATTAAAAACAAATCACTAAAATCTATTAATGTTTGTCTTACAAGTCAGTACTCTGAGTAATTAGTAAGTAGTGAATTATTTAAATTTTAGTAAATAATTAAACAGCCTCTAAGAATCAATTATCTCAAAAATTACCTCCTTGCAAACTTCTAGTGGTAGTGGTCTTGCCAGCATTATCCAGGCCCAGAATTGCAAGAGTTATCTCTCTATATTATAGTGAAGCATCAAAATAAGAATGTAGTCATATAAAGGATATCATCTTATCACATCAATTAATTTTCTGAGCAGTATTACGCACCGATTTCCTTTCTTCTTTCTTTTTACAAACGGAAAACAATTCCCCATTTTGACAGTGTCATTTGACCCCCTCATTTAGCCTAAAATGATTTTTTTTTAAATATTTTTCAAATCCTTTTAAATTAAAATGATAAAGAAAGAAGGACATACAACAGTAATCGTAAGTACATAGGTGAACATAACAAAGCATGACAGAAATAAAAATCTAGTGCAGTTTACCATCAAAATCCATCAAAAAGGAAATATTTAAAAATCGATTAAGATTAAGGCGATTATGAAATTGAAAGAATGATAAATCTCACTTTTAAATTGATTTCTACTATAATATTGTATAATAAGCTAATTATATATTGTTATAGATAGGTAAAGCAGCGAGTCAGTTTAACAGGAAAGTTTAAATAAATAGGCAATATATAAGTGCAAGCATATATGCAATAAGTATAAAATCAAACAAAAATATCATCTAAAAAGTGTAAAATAACTTGTGGCCACTATAGGTTAAAGTGATAGACAGGTTGCATATCGATTTGTTTAGATTTTGATGAAGAAAATGAATCAATATGTAAAAGATTTTATGAGAGGAAATATTATGACTCTACAAGCCTGCATTTGTAGAATACAGATAGTCAAATTATGAATTTAATTTGCTTGATAGTTGGTACAATGGTAGGACATTGATACATAATTTGAAAGAACAAGGTTCAATTCTCAATCAGGGCTGTCTATATTTTTAATCAACTAAAAAATTATGTAATTAATTGATAATTTTATTGTCACAGTTAACAAAATATTTAGAGTTAGACTACCAACTATTTTTCTAATGATAGAAACATATTGCAGTTCCTAACCTGAAGCAGTTGTATGACAAACTTGTCTTCATCCTCACTATGACAGAAATGAATTATTAATATTTTTTATTCTTAAATCCAAAATTGCTCATTTGCATAAATACAAAGTGCAGAATTTAACTTTAAAAAATAATTTAAACATTAAAAAACTTATTAAGGGATATGTCATAATAATCTAATAGAATTGTGTATAAAGCAATCTTTAAAAAACTTACTTTGGACAATAAAAAGCTAAAAATTAAAATTAATTGAAAATTTGTTTAATATCTTTGAAAAATATCAAATAAAATTTTAGAAAACCAATCAAATATTTAGTTTATAATGTAATATTCATAAAGAATTAAGTATTGTATATATAACAATAATTCATTGAAAATTTTTTTTTAGTAGTTGAAATGGATATTTCAATTATGATTTTTAAGCGAAGTTCCTATAGTTCTTAAAGTACAATTAACAAAAGTGTTGAAAGTTTTCAAAATAGATTATATAATTATCAAGAGTATATATTGTATATTATTCAATAGTCTAAATAAATCTGAAATAGTCCATTAGAGAATATAAAAAGATTTGAATATTTTTGCTTAAACAAAAAAAATGATTGCCAAATAAATTTACAGACAAATATTTTTGGATATTTGTGATCATATTGCTTATTAAAATCTGAAAGTGTCAGGAAAAGGTTGGATGCATAATATTTCACCAAATATGATAAATATGATATGCCAGAATAATTAAAATATTTGTTAAATTCAAATAAAATATTCAATGATTATTATTTCATGATGAATCAAGCTTTTAAAATGAATAATTTTGATTAGGTCAATATACTATACAGGATTGTGTGTGTATATTCTATAAATAATTGATTATCTGCATTATATACATTATATTGGATTTTGAATACTAGTAACATATTTAAACTTGTAGCCCCAATATATCAACTCAAAAATAAGCTAATTTAGATGTGTATACATCCTATTGTAACATTAGCCCTTACAATTATCCAATTTTTTTTTATTAGAACAAACATTTTTTAATAATTTTTTTAATTTACCTATTCTAATAAAAAAAAATGATGAAATATATAATAACTTAACACATGATAAGACATTCAAATACGTTTGCTACTAGATAAATTGAGAAAGATATAAAGATTGACAAAATCGAAAGGCTAGAAATTATTTTTTAGAACTACAAAATGTAGTGTTTCTTAAATAACATATCCTAAAAGATATATCACAAATCTATTTTCCACAATTATTTTGTAATACGTTTTAAAATTTGCGTTGATTCGATAAAAAAAACCTATATAGTGCAAAGCTGATAACTTAAAAATAAAACTCACATTGTTCTTAAAATAAATTAAGCTAAAATGAAAGTATCGCTATTGACACATGTAAACAATAAAATTGACCTTGCGATTCTCTCAGATTTAAACAATAATTAAACGGAAAATTAATCTTCGTTAGCATATAGAAGCGTATCGCTAAAAGAACATTGTTTCGATCGTCTATTTCATCACTATTCTTCTTTTTTGTGTACAACGTCTCTATTTTTGTTGGTAATGAATTTCTTATTATTCTTTACTCCATTTCTGTTTTTTTAGCTGAGTGGTGATGGGAAAAGAAAACACATGGACAGCGGCTTAATGCTGCTATGTTTAGAGCTTTTCTAGGATTATCCGGCAGCAACCATGAATCACTTTTAACAAAACTAGAGGTAAAAAAAATTATGAGCATTTATGAACAAAATTTCTCTTTATGTTTTCAAACTAGGTAACTTTGCGGTATATAGATCAAGTTAATTGAAATATCTTAAATATATGTATAGTCTACTCAATTTAGAAGCAAAGAATTGGCTTACGCTCATTTTCACATGCTGCTCCAGCTATTTGAAATGACTTCCAACAAAACGTTGACCATATCAGCACTTAATATTTCTCTTATTCTGTAATATACTTATCTTTTTACGAGATTTGTGAAGCTCGCTTATTTGCTTCTGAAAAGCGTTTTGTTGATTTTTATTTGTTATGTGAGATAACATCTTTTATGAGTATTATGCCTATGATTTAAGCACATAATTTATAAGAATAAAATTGATGAAGGATAATATAAAATTTCGATTTTTATTTATTTATCAGAATCAACAATTTTTAAACATTCATTAGCAAACTCTGCAAAAATAGGTTCCTTCATGAGCTTAGATAAGTAAGTTGTTGAATCACGACAAGTGTCCAGAGATTTTATAAGATCGCGTACATGTGGATTACATAATATTGTCCGTAAGTCTTCAGAATTTTCTAAAATTAAATCAGAAGTTACAGTATATTATATATACGTATCTGAGAAGTTACTTTATTTTTAAATACACTTTCATAATGAATTTAACCAATTAAAAAAAAATCTAACAAAACAACAAAGCAGTGTTAATATAAAAAACAAATAAGTCTTAAGTCGTGATGACGATGATAATTCGTGACAATTGCCTAGACTTTTCAAATTGACAGCAATAGAATTTAGTTTTAAAACAAAACGTGTTCCATATTTAATAAGACTTTAGAATATTAACAATTACAAAGGTTTTGTCATATTAACACGCAAAGGGAGAAGACATATTATGCATTTAAAACATGAAAATAAATACAATTATATTATCTGATTAAAGAAAATCTGCCATGACAGAACTCACCTAGTAATTGCAGTTTATGTGGAGGAACATAATCTTCACTCTCATCTCCATATTCTAAAGGAATCTGTCTTTTCCTGATATGAACTAAAATAAAAGGCACAATTACAGATTTTATTTAATTATAATAAGCTTTGATAAAATACACAAGTCCTGACCAAAGATCCATTTTATAAAAATTATCAGCAAAATAAAATCTATTCAAATTTCAAATCATTTTAAAATACAGTAAAGTTTAACTGGTTTACATTCATAGTCATCAATTCTTATACTTTTACATTAAACTCTAACCCTGACAAAAAAGAAAAGAAACATCAAATAAATAATATTTTTGAGTTATTTTTTATGACTTAAGACTTAAACAATATTTTTTGACTATCCAATTATTTAGCAATACCCAGTAACCAAAAATATTCAGTGACATTTATAACGGCCAACTCTGAAATGATTATCAACGGAAAAGCTATATACGAGGGTGGATCAAAAAGTTCCCGGATTTTGGCATAAATAGTTTTAGTTTTAACCAGTTTGTTTACAAACTACAGTTTGACCTTGACAAAATCCACACCATACAGTATTGACGCGATTCTAAGCCATAGATATTTCAATTTCTGTTAAACTTGTTTAAATTAACATTCAGGAACATTAGTGGAGTGGAGTAACTATTAATGCGAAAATCCGGGAACTTTTTGATCCACCCTCGTAGACCATTTGGTTTCATCTTTACCAACAGTTAATCAGGAAAGAATGAATATTCAATTTATATAATATGTCATTAATGTAGAATATTCAAAAATACTTTTGTTATACCTCTACTTTTTTTCATATCGGATTGATAATGATTTAGATCTTTTTGTTCTGAGCATAAATCAGAATCTAAAATAAAAAATAGTGAGGTTAGCATAAAAATAAATAGCAAATTGGTAAAATGACCACAAAACCATAAATTAAATTCCAATGCCTTTTTATCACTTCCAAAGAAGATCTGCTTCCTACTTACAATTAAAGTCCCAGGTGTTATATTCTTTGATAACCCAAAATGGTACCACTATTATTGGATACATTCAAATCACTGTTTATGAAGAAATTTACTTTCATTTTAATTTTTAATCCCAATACCCTAAAGTAAAGTTTTCTTTGTAAATATTTTTCTTTATAATTATAAGTTAAAAAAATTATTGCTATACTCTAGGAAGAGTTTATAAAAAAGTTTATAGATAATAACTTACCATTGTGTTTTTTGTAACAAGTAACTGAACAACTAAAAATATATAAAGGAATGTATCAAAATCATATTTCAATTAATTATTTATTTAAATAACCATTTTGTAGATTTTTTAAAACTCAGGCTTGATATGGTAAATGATAAAATTCTCTCTATGCATCTAATTGGTTCACAGAACCAGCTCAATGACAAGGGTCATTATAATAAATAGAAATGCACTCTTTTTCTTGTGGATAAAGATCTGGAGTGGATGATCAAAATTCTTAGTCAAGAATGTTGATGTAGAATTCCTGATTTATTTGTTGGTTGAACTTTCTGCAAAATGCTAAATTTTCACATTTGGTTGATGCTTCATAGTTGGCAAGAAACAGTCATTGGAATAAGGTTCATCAGATATACCATGCTTTAATAGAACCTTTATTTCCATACATGTGAAAAGATAATAGTTATTATTCTGAAGGTCTGTCCAATATGGAATTGGCATAATTTTTGAAATCAATTTATAAATGGGTTCCTCATGTCATTGGCTGCTATGCTTTCAGCATTGTTCTCCTCATAGGTTCTCACACTAATATATTTGGATTAACCATGCTTAATGAATGCTTGATGTAGTTATAAATCTCATTTGAAGGCAGTATCTGCCTGCCAATGCCAATATATGTACCATTTAGCAAATAAGCAAAAAGTGTGGAGTATCTTCAAAACCAGTAACACAAAACAGAAAATATAAGAAATCTATATACTAAGTAATCAATATGTTAAACTAAAAGCAATGAACTGGTTGACTAACAACTGGTCACTAATTAAACTCATTTTTCAATGTATCTGTATGGTTGGTTTTATAATTTTAATTAATAATGTTGATTATAGCCTAAGTCCATGCATGGTATCCAGCTTTTCTGGGCAAAATATTTAGAAAATGGCATATGTGTAACAATGGACTTGGTAAAATGGAACTGGATACAGGCCTGAAATCATGAGGTAACAAGATGATAAAGTTTTATATGCATACTATTAATTTATATTAGACAAATAATTAGGAGAGGAGTGAATTCTTTATTTTAGTCAAAGGATAGATTATTTGATTTCATCAAAATGTTAACTTACTATAGCATACGGCAGGAGCCACATTTATATTTAAATAAGTTAACTTCACAAACTTCACATTTTCGAGTAAGACTTTTGGGAGGCATTTTTGAATAAACAATTTATAAATATTTGACGTATAATAACAATAAGCCTCATTAAACTATTTGATTAATTAGTGTAAAGATTTTTCAAAGTGTCGGAGCATAGAATATTGATATTTTTGTAAATATGAATCTTATAAATTTTAGACAATACTGCAATAGTTTTTTTTCTGAAGAAAACAGAAACCAAATTTATTCCTGCAAATTATCTACAAAATTCAATGGTCTAAAGAAAGTTTTTTGCAATTGTACATAATCCATGGAAACAAACCCTAATTTAAACTTGTGAACGTATTATCGTTTATTCAAAATTTAGTAAGTAAGAATAAAAGTAAATAATTTCTACCTTTTGCATCGATTATTTCAGAAAAAACATTTCTTGAATACAGCGTGAATGTAATCCAAATGTTAGAAATTTTGAATTTTGTTAACTAAAGATCAAGATGCAAGATGTTTGATAATACAAATTGGAATTCATAATAAATCAATCTGTTAAATCAGCAAATAATAGTGACATTTGACATGTACCTCAGCTTGAGATATACCTAAAATAAACTTATGTAAATCATGTTAGCATACATTGGTTGTTTGCAAATTTGATGGAAAATTATTTAGTATAAGTTAATGGATAATCTGAGATTCATTGGTTGACCTCCTAACTTGACATCAGTGGTTCATAAAAATGTTCACACTACACTAATAGATATGAAGATAAACAACATCCCTCCAAAAATAGCATCAGTCAATTTTTATGATTAATGTTGATATAATTGTTATTAAATCAGTCAGAATTGTTCTATCAGAATAAATTCACTTTACTAACAAATATCAAATGAGAAAAACTGTATACACAAACTCCAATACAGAAAAGTAGCAATTAGCAATAAAAATAGTTAATGTCCTTGTAAATAATGATCAGACATCTTTTTGCTAAGATTTTTCAATATAATACTACTTAAAATATAACATTTAACTATGAATTAAAGTTATAAATAATATTGAAACATCATAGTACTGTTTAAGCTCAGAGAAATAAATATCTTCATGAATTATTCTTCAAGTTGTGGCTAAGGTGAAAATAGCAATAAGCAGGAAATTTATAATGAAGCAGAATATAAGAGCATTTAAAGTTTTGTATTAGCTTTTTTATAACTTTCTTTCTTCTAAGATTAGTATCAAACTAGTAAGTTAGAATTAGATCAATCAGCTTTATCATATTTTCTATTAGATTATCATAGTCATGTTGTCTGTTAGATTAGCAATTTATAATAGATAGTCAATGTTTTAGAATATATCAGCAACTAGAGTTTTTATATCATTTTCTAAAAGAAAAATATATCCATTTACATTTATATAAAGTTTAGTTTATTTTTTAAGCATCACTTTTTAAAGAAATACATAAAAACTAAAATTTAATCTAAAGTTTTACTCTACTATCTATGTATATAGATGATGACAAACCTTTTTTACAAAATATTATGAACAAAATAATTTCAATATGACATGGTTTATTTATTTATTTTTGCTTTACTTAATCTACAGAAATATTAGAAATGGGAATCACAAGCATTGAAATATAAAAGTGTGAATATATATGTAGATAGTAATGAAATATCAAAAGTAATTATGTATGTGATATAAAACATATTATCTGATAGATCAACTACATATTATATAGAAATATTATCTAAAGATATGTAACATAATTGGTTTACTAAATGTCTTTCTGTTGTCATCTTTTGAGACTTGAATTAGTCCAGATTTAATCATGAATTTAATAATTGTATCATTCTTTACATAGAATGTCATCTAGCATTGAACAACCTACAGCAATAGGACAAAACATGAATAATTCATCGATTCAGGATATCAAAAACGAGGTTTACACATTTCCTCAAACTGTTTATCAAGGAAATACTGGTAATGATTGTGGCTTATCAACAGTTGGTAACAGAACTGGTAAATACAATTATCGAGAATGGGAAGAAAATAACTATGCGAAATACTTTCAAACATTTACGGACTTAGACAATTCGGAAAAATGTCGTCATGAAGCTGATTCTATAATGAAAGAAACAGACGCTATAGTGAAAAGAAATCAAGAAGCTTCAACAAAAGCCCTAAAAGAGAGACTATTAGATGTTAATTTCTGGAAAAGTGAAATAGAAAGACAGATTCAAGATTTAATAGATGAGACAAATGCATTATTAAATAGAAGAAAACGTTTAGAAAATGCATTATCCTCGTTAGAAATCGCGAAGCATATAATTACAGACAATATCAATTGTAGAAATAGACGTTATGGAGTTGACAAAGTAGAAGATGAGGTGGAAGTTACTCTGTTTAAGGTAGGATTCTCATTTGAATTATAAAATTAAAAGATGATCTTATCTTGATATTAAATGATTATATTTTGTCATGATGGAGTTTGTTTTTATTTTTTTGTAGGAGCTAGATGTCAACTGTAAAGTTGAAATGCTATTAAAAAAAGCACTGGAATCTGTCATCTTGCAAATACAGTACGAAAGATTACACTTAATCAGTAATATCCGACCAAAAATTATTTATTTTAATTTGTCCCTAAAATGCTCCTTCTTCTAATAAACTCAACTCCATTTATATAGACGGAACCGTGATGCGAAGCATCAACTTGAATGGGATTACAGCAACAAGAAAGAAGCTGATGAATATGATACTGCTGGAGTTAAACTTCACAATGGTGACACAAACAAACAATTCTATCCAGGAAGCTCTCATTCTATGCCCAACATGTCCACACCAGAGAGCTGGGCCCAGCACTCCCATGACAATATTGTCAGGGCAGAGCATGAAAGGATGGCTAGCGAACAATTGCGAACTACAGTCGATAACATGTTTGATGATAATGCCCGTGACATGCACCAGTCTTGTGACATGACTCGCGTGGCGCTTCAAAATAACATCGATAGACTAGTGGATTCTAAAACTAAGATGCAAGATAACCTTAAAAGGGTATGCTTATCGATATTATAATTTATGAAAAAAAATAATTAAAGACAAAAATTTCTTTAGCTAGTACATTTCACTATTTTACTCTCTCTAGACTTGTAAAGAAATTGTTGAAATGGAAAAGAAGCTACGTGAATTGAAAGATGCAATTCGTAATCTGGACGACTGTACAAAAGTTGCACAAACAAGGCTTCACAATAGATCATTCCGCCCTGGTGTTGATTTATGTCGCGATACACCTCAAAATCAGTAAGTAAACTTTCTTTTTTAAACAATTTATTCGAGTCACTTTTCGGCATTCAGTAGTTCGGATTTAGTAACAATCTGTAAGTATAAAGATCAAAATCAAACCTGTTCTATACTTGTTCATTTATATCATCTTCTACTATATAGGTATAATTCTTACATGTTTTCTATATAAACGTTCAGCTCAGGAGTCCCCCAAGGATGATATTTGTCTCCTTATTTATTTGAAGTCTCCTTGAGCCCAGCTTCACATTTAACTGTCACCTCTCATTACAATTTAAAATAAATATAATAAACTTCAATATAATCTTCATGACCAATTCTTGTTTGAGAAATCAGAACTATAAATTTCTATCCAATGAACAGTACTATAGTATAGAGCAGAGTTTGATGATGAATTGGACAGGTGGACAATATGGTGGTAATCAAGACGTCATTAAATATCAACTATTTATTTCAGATTGAATGGAGAAATCAAAGCTCTCGGTTTGCAGATGGATGTTCTCATGCAGCAGGTGAATCAATGTGAGAATTCACTCAAAGATATGATTGATACACGCTTAACTCTTGAGAAAGAAATCGCCTGCAAGGAAAACACAATCTTTATCGACAAACAGAAAGTATTAACAAAGCGGTACAGATTCCCCTCCATCGAGAAATTCCGTGGCTTTAATAATGTTTAATTATTAGGTGCTACTTAAAACTTAACACTAATCTACTTATCGATTATAGAAAACACTCTTAATATATGCTTTTAAGGAAATTCTTGATTATTTCTGTAGTGTTTAAAACTAAACATCTTTTTTAAAATAATATAAATTTAAGATAAACCTTCTTTTAGTAAATATTGTTTTCAATTGTTTGAAAACTATATTATACCTAGCTACTGTATAATCTGCAACCTTTTTAAAAATTCTAAATGCTATTTTATTTATTTATTGAATATATACCTACAAAAGTGAAGAATATTATAAATCTTATTTATAATAAATAATTTCAAATATTTTGAGCTTTAGATTCTGTTTGATTTCAAGTGAGGTGACAGTAATTATCCATAAGGACAAATAGTTTTCGATTATTAAAAAATTATCATTTTAGGCCGCCCAAGAAATATGAATTATCTTTACTCAATAAAATTTCTTATTCAGCGTGAAAGTATCTACGAGAATATTAATTGTGGGATGCTGTACTTTGATAGTTTAAAGTCATTATCATGTCAAAATACACAGATTATAAATTTTATCGACCGGGGATATATTTTGATTATCAGCCTTAAATAAATATACATGATGCAGTAAGTTTCCATATAGACAAAATAATTCGTGTCGTACGACCAAAAAACGCGTGTCCACAGAGTATCCAGGTAGGTATAAATTGATAGGAAATGTAAATTTAGGAAAATACTCGCTAACACTTAAACTTTTTAAATATTTGCCAACTTCATTAATTCTTGAAAATTGCAGATGAAGATTCTGCAATTTTTTTCAGAAAGACCTAAATATTTTTTTATGTGGTTCCTATAATTTTGGTTGATTGCAAAGGACTGATCGATCAGAAAATGATATTCGGATCAGTAATTGAAATAAAGACATGTTCTCCAAATATTAAGATAAATGGTATCCATGTCTTTTCTGATTTACGGAATCTTTGGTATATGTACTTTTAATTTCAGGGAGAATGACTGAAAACCTTTTCCTAAAATATAGAGGAAAGTCTATTCTATTATTCCCCTAAAAATATACGGATCGAATCATAATGACAATAAAAATTGTCGAATTTCGAAGCAACTTTCTTAAAGGAAAACCGTTCGAATACTTGTTCTAATATATTCGACACCTATAACCTATAATACAGATCTAGGACTTATTAAAAACTTGATGTTTGATTGTATGCACCCTATTACGTAATTATGAAAACTCAAACTATGCGTAATAAATGAAATTTTAACAAGCCAATATATTTTTTAATTGGTTAAAAAATATCAATGATACAAGGAATTGAACAAAATGTACATATATAAATGCTATACATATTCATGTAATTTTATAAAAATAATCGATCCATGTGATATTACACTACACAATATCCATTAATGTGTATATAATATATATATATGTGCCTACTTAAATTAAAAGGCACAACTATGTTTGAAATCTTCTAACTAAGGAAATTGTAGAGTAATATTTGATGAAGAGTTACTAAAATGAGGAAATTGAGGAGAATAAATATTTCTTGGGATACAGATTTTTTATTATTAAATAAAAATTCAGACGTTTCGCTGATTAGTTAGCTTCGTCAGTGATATATAAATAACAGATATGAATAGATAATGCAGTTAAACAACAAATTATATAGTGTGTTTGGATTGGTTAGAAATATAGAAAAGTGAAATGCAGAAAATTGAAATTGATAAGAATACAAACGATAGAGAATAAAATGAAGAGGTATTGGATAGTATTAATTAACGTGTCTTGGATGTTGTTTAATATAGAGGGATTCAACAATAGATCTGCGTTTATTATTGTTCGTTAAGTTGCAGATCTATTAAATCCCTCTACATTAAACAACATCCAGTAGAAACGTTAATTAATAGCATCCAATAACTCTTCATTTTATTCTTTATCATTTTTCTGCATTTCACTTTTCTATATTTCTAACCAATCAAAAAACACTCTATATATAATTTGTTTCAATATTTTATAATACTGTCAACCATATAGTAATCCTGAAATTTGTTATTTAACTGCATTATCTATTCATACTTGTACTCTATATATCACTGACGAAGATAACTAAGCGGCAAAACCCGTCTGAATTTTCATTTAATAATCAAAAATCTGTATCCGAAGAGTATTAACCCGGATACGTGAAACAAAAGTATAAATTAGGAAATAAAGATCTTGTGCTCTGTAGTTATACACAGCTACATGACGAAATGAAATATTTATAGCCTATCTTTAGGTGCCACAATCATTAGACATGAATGAGAGAGAGCATATATTTGCATAGTAATTTTAATTGGCAGCGCGTACTGACCATCAAGTATAAATAATCAAAACGTAGTAAAGGATTTAAAAAAACCCTCTTACACAATGATATTCAGGAGAATTCCGAGTGGATATGTTTCCCAGTCTCACAATTCTTATTGTAAGGCAATAATGGATGCAGTGTTGGTCGATATTAAATCTTCAAATGTTCATCAAGCAAATATTCCAAAAATATCGTACTACATAATTGATATCATTGAAATTGTTAAGAATTCATAAATTCGAACATGTTATGAGAAAAAAGGTCTCCACACGAATAATATGTACTATCACATTATAATTCAATCGACATGTTATCACCAAATCGTTGATTTACACAGCTTTACAGATTTACACAGATTTACCTCATAATATGCTGAAATTCAGTTTTCATAAAAAAATATGCAATTTCAATAAGAGAAAAATCAAACAGAGAAAAGGACCATCTGAAATATGAATATAATCGATACCAAATACTTTATGAGGAAAATCTAAAACACCATACCATAATATTCTACGTACAAAAGTAAAATGTTATTTAGGCATTGGGTTAGTTATCAATAAAATACGCATTTGGGAAAAGTCATGGCAAAATGTAGCATTACGTAAAATCCAGATAATCTACCAGATTATTTATTATAAATATTAGTTTTTTTTTTATTGAAATGAAGGCAACAAACATATTATCTTAATATAAGATTAATCTCCTCTACACTCCATCAAGTATGTCTACTGATTGTAAAACTTAGACAAATGAATTAACGCTTACAGTACATATAAACCTCCATTAACAGGTAGAGAGGTCACTCACTAACTCGCGCTTTGATAAGACAAAAGCGTTGGCTCAAATCAGAATTAGTATTAGCCAATGAAATTGAAGTATTCTCATTCTAATTGAGAGCATTCTTGTGGCAGGCAGGTGTAGCGACTCAGCATATGCGCCAGTTTGTGCCTACCACCACGAACTTACAATTGAATTGAACAAGCAAGGGCTATGTGAATAGAACTCTCTATTATTCATTAAAATATAGACGATAGACGAAATATATATGCTGATTTATCTGTGCGAATTATTTGTTACTATTGAGCTAATCTATGTTAGACAATTTGGTTATGATTGAGTATACAGTAGAAAGAAGGCGGCGCGACACTTGGTTTATGAGTGAGATTCAAACTACTGCACTGTGTACACTGTTATGTTGAATTTCCATTAGAGGAGGGATATGGCGCTGATTGGCAACTGTACATCCCGTTGATTCTGTCCTCGTGGGAGTTCAGTGCGGTAAATTGGGAAATCAGAGAGCTTTGAGGGTTCTTCTGAGCATCCTCAATTTGAAATATATTGGGTGTTCCAGGACTGCGTTCCTTCTGTATTCTGAAATGAAGGGCAATTCTTTCACTGAGAGGCATTGACTGGGAAAGACGGCGGGAATCCGTGACCCAATTCAAACTAATCAAACCTTTAATAATATAATTCTTAAGAATTTAAGCTAAAGCAGTATCATACTACTGAACTTAACCACTTCACCCTGCTAGAGTGACTTAAAGTCAAGATAGTGTAATCTCTATACAACGCTATACAATATTTCATTCCCGAGAGTACTTAGCCGGGATTCGAACTCTCGATTCCTGGATTGGTGGTCAAGCGTTCTAACCATAGAGTAATAATACCAAGAGAGTTCACTCTCTAAAATACAGAAATGCATATCGCTGATTTGGTCCCACCAACGCGCACAATTTCCTATCTCCGCCATTATAAAAGCATCAATTACAAATTGACGTCACTCCTGACCGCCTA
>JAYMFX010275770.1:0-18143 GCA_036784945.1 Monocelis spectator
TTCATTATTATGTTGAGGAGATCATTATATCGGTTTTTATTATGTTGAGGAGATCATTATATCGGTTCATTATTATGTTGAGGAGATCATTATATCGGTTCATTATTATGTTGAGGAGATCATTATATCGGTTTTTATTATGTTGAGGAGATCATTATATCGGTTCATTATTATGCTAAGAAGATCATTATATCGGTTCTTATTATGTTGAGGAGATCATTATATCGGTTCTTATTATGTTAAGGAGATCATTGTATCGGTTTTTATTATGAGGTCATCATTTTACTAAGTGTAATATTACGATCAAAATTAATAAGAGTAACATAATACAAAACAAAAATCCGCATGAATATATGAATTGTATTAAAAAAAATTGATAGTCATAGCATTATAAATGGATATTATAATAATTGCTTTAGCTAAATAGTGAATGATAAAATCTATCAATTAAGAGAACCACACTAATAATTAAATAGGGATGTTTTATATTGTATGTGCCTGAATTATGTGAAATCAAGCATGAAAAATATGTTAAGTAAATTATTAAAAACACATGTGTATTAGACTAAAAATGTATTATTCGATAAAGAGGTCAGCATGTTTATTTTGTTAGGTTAAATCTCATGCAATTATATTTAAACAAAGAAATAATTGTATGGAACATTAATTAAGGAAGCTTCAGAATATATTTTAATTCCTATAGTACATAATTTCTTATACTGATTGTTGTCAACTAAAATCAACTCAAAATAGGGACCCGCTCATTGAATGCACGGATGGGACTTGTGAAACTCATTTCAAGGGAAGTACCTATTTGACTCTAAATCTACCTAAACTATAGAGGGTGGTCTACTCTATTATTACCCCTCAGAAAATACGAATTGAATCAATGACAAAAACATATATTAAAAACACAATTTTAATACGAGTTCGTAACTCGATCACATTTCATAAATTACTCTGTAGAGAAAACTCCAGATCAAAGCAGAAATATATACACTCTACATTATACCGAGGTATTATTGTGGTACTTTGATCGGGTATCTGGATTTACTTAATTTATTATGTAATGTGATCTGGTTAAGGACTCGTATTTAATTGTGGCTTTAATACATTTTATTGTCATTGATTCAATCCGTATTTTCTTTTGGAGAATAATAGTTTGGTTGTAAAAGAGATTTAATGAATTATTCTTTGTTAAAATAAAGTTAAATGACATTCTCCAAGTAAGAGGTTAGAGTAAAATTGGCAGAGAAATATAAAATCAGGTTTTAGAATTTCAGTATAAATAGACATTAAAATTGAATTTTGTCTTGCAGTATTTATGTATATTTTACTCTAACCTCTGCGTTAACATAAATCTTTCTTAATATATCCCATACTGAATGTAACGTTACAATAAGATTATGTTAATATGTATGAAAATCAAAATATCATCGAGGAAAATTAATAAACTCTAATTCGAATGAATTATTGATTTAAAAATTGAAATCGTCCTGACTCGCTTGAGTGTTCGACACGTCATTGGAGCTGCCGCTACTAGAGTGTGGTTGATGGACGCACGGTTTATTCATCTTTTTCTCTGGTACGTAGCCACCATCAATCCACAACTCATAAAATAATCCATCATCCCAACTTACTGCTGTTCCGACTGCTCCACTGGTCGAATGACTGCTTTGTTTGCGGCCGGTTGAGAGATCATTGAAGCTATTGGACAAGTCGTGGTTGACTTGGTGATGCTGAACTTGTTCACTATTTTTGCGAGGTGCCCTAGCTTGCTTTGCATTTGACGGGATGAATTGTGCTTTGGAATTTTGTTGCTTACAAATGCGAATTTGAGCTTTATGATTGTATAAATCAAAATTTAATTCAGCTCCATCATCCGAGAAATTATCCTGTAAAATAATAGCATTCAATAATAATCATTATTGTTTTTATTTATATTTTATTCATGCGGTGTGACTTCTATCTATTTCAAATTATAGCCTCTTATAATCTGATGTTTTCTTTCTTTTAACACTTCGTTTTTCCAAATAAAGCAAATTATTAAAATATCCCTTATTACAATTTACTACTCATGATGTGTTGTTAGTAGTAGTAGTAGTAATAATAAAGAATAATAGAATTACTATCTCTATTGTAGAAAACAATTTGTAAACTGCATACTGCATACCTCTGTTTCAAACAAGTTGTCGTTGCACCAAACTGATATTGAATCCTTGCCTAAAATTAACAAATTCGCACATATTTATGATGATTCTATAAGTTGTACAGATTTTTCTTATAGGCAATTTGTATTTCACCCCAGTATGCCTACAAGTTTCAATGTTTGGTAGGATCTCTTATCTAGAAGCCATCCCTGCTTATATAGTCTTTACAAAAGCTTTCAACTAAATTTTGTAAAAATGCCTAAAAATCAGATCAAAAATTTAGAATTAACTTTGAGGTTTTAAATAACGATTACTGAAATCCAAGATTTTATTTAACTTAACTCATAAAGATTATTATGAAAATAAAAATAAATAGATATAATATTAAATGTTTTGGAATAATTAGAAAATTTGGTTACATTAAGATAGAATTTTATAATCAGTTTTCAAACAGTTTGACGTGGGAGGTTTCAGCTTAACAAAACAAATAACCCCATTGAACTGGAGGTGGAAAACAAATTTTGAGTGCTGGTGTTTCTTAATTCATTCCTAGATAAACATGAGCATGTGGCAATGTTCTCGAGAAGGAAATGTTATGTAACCCTATACTATATCCAGCGCGGTTACTATGGCAGCTTGGGAAACTAAACAAGAGATTGTTAAGGACAATTATCGTCGGAAATACTTTCTTGAATTTAACAATTATATGATACATGTCAGCATTAAGAGAAATAAAAATTATAAACCGATATCAAAGCTAATATCTCTTTAAATTATGCAGCTACAATGTTAGTACTATAAACTATACTTTCTCCCACAAGCCTCCCTCTTGTGTAGTATCATTAAGAATCTTATAAGATCCAATACTAATACAACAACATCTCAACAGAATCCTATAAGACTTGACGTGTCTATACTAATGATGATATAATTAAGATTTAATAGGAAAAATGCAGTGAGTTATTTTGCTGATATATATAAAAACAATGATTTCATTTACTTACAAAGGGCAATACTCAATTGTCGATTTTCCAAAGTGGTATTCCAGACAACGACATTCGGAGTTGGAATATAACAGTCCACGGTGGCATGACCTTTCGTTCTAAAATGATAATATTTGAATTGATGAATCTGATATAATATAAAAAATGAAGTAAGCCAGTGCTAAGAAAAGTTTTATTATAACAAATTTTCGTCCTTACGGACCTTTTCAAGTTATAGACTGATTGACAACAGTATTTATAAATACTCAGTAGAATGTGATAATAACTATAAAGATTGCGTAATAGGTGCAATTGAAACACAAATTTGTGCTTAGGTATAGCACAAATGAAGAATTTTTTATTTTGCATTCTTGGATAAAATCTGCAATAATAGCTTGATATATTGTATATATTGTGTCATCAGATAATTTACGCATTGATTGCATCAAATTATCATAATTGATATTGAAATCATTGGAATCGTCGCCATCACGTTGACGAAGGAGAGACCTTATCTGATGAAACTCAATTAACAAAGATGGCGCTATTGTTGTGTGGCAATCTCATTAATCCAATGTACAGGTAGAGTATAACAACGAAACAATTATCTTGATTTGAAGCATTGCTTGCATAATCTGATCAATAGAAATTAATGGAGTCATAAAATTTTCTAATCGCGTGAATTTCATTAATAAAAACGACAATATATTCAGATAGCATGACGTTAACAAGCAGATGTTAGATGGATTATTGATGATTTGTATTTTATTCAAAAGCATAAAATGATTATATACCCACATATATCTTTATGAACAATAGGTATGAATGAGAGACGTGAATGCGAGTCGGTTGGTATAATGAACAAATTCTCATTCTAAAATTGTTCCAATAATATTTAAATTTCTTTAATAAAACTATTATAGCAATGTGGAATAACCTATGTGAATACTTAATTATACAGAAATAACTAAGCGATTTTTAAAGCTTTTCATGAAGAATGTTTGACTTGTGCTAATTCATTATACACATAATTGTGTTATGTTAAATTGAGCCATAAATATTTTGATCTTTTTGGTCACATATGATCTCTCTGTCTGACTGTGTCTGCCTCTATATGCATGTGTCTGTCTCTTTAATTATTTGGTGTTGTCTGTCTGTCTTTGTCTGTGTCTATCTCATAGAAATTTGATTTTTTGTGTGCTTGCTTCCATTGAGACAATAAAACAAAAACGTCTGATATATGGTCTGTCTCTATCTTTGTCTATCTGTCTCTGTCTGCCTGCCTCTGCTCTAGATATTCTGTTTATACATATTATATTTATCCATTTATGTTAACCCTTTCTAATCTGTGAAATATTTGGAGTGAGTTTCCCTAAAATTAATATTAATGACAGATAGAAATAAAAGACATGTCTTTTATTTCTATCTATTATATAGAAATTATTTAAATTTTAATCGAAATAACTTTTTTAGTTTTTAGTCATCATCATTTTCTAAATTTATTTTTCTTTTCTTATGAAGGAAATTTAGTGATTTTTATGTCATGATTTTGACAGTTAATAATTAACTTATTTATTAAATTTTAATCTAAATCTATTATAATCCTAATATCCCGCCAATTTCCTTATGAGCTGCTCTCTGCATGATAATAATGGCCATTGATTCAGGCGATATTTATGAAATTTATTTTGAACAATGCATTATAGGTATATAAGTCATTGAGTTGAATCTTTATCCCAGTTCAATGATCTACCTGGCTGGCTTTTCCTCTTTAATAGAAAGTGCTATAGTGCAAAAGACGAGAGTAGAGTATATTTACTTAAGTCACACTGGGTTGCTCTCCCTGTTCACAATGGGGATAAGAAAACTTTTCCATATTTGGAGTTGAAAAAGTCTCCATTTAAATGGTCGTCCCTCTTGCATAATGAGACGCGCAATCATATGTAAAATGAAACAATATTCTTATCACTTAATTTATTTACCTGGATAGTTGGGAAAATTTTTTATAACATTAAATTCATATAGAATAAATATTAAACTTTTTGTGCATTTGATAATTACACGTGTGATATTATCGTGCACTTTATAAGCACGTGTGTGATATTATCGAGTATTTGCATATTAGTGTGTAGTGACTCTGCATACGTTTGTGACTAGAGTGCGAAATTACAAGAAAACAAGCAATATGATGATTCGTATGTGATAGGCAGTATTTTATACCGATTACTATTACATCTAAGTACACAATTTTGATTTATGAACTAACAACTTAAAAAACACTGCAATTATCCAATGTTTTTAATATTTCTGTTCCTTCATGATAGTCATGTCGGTTTCTTCATACAAATTTGTTAACTTATTAAAAGTGACATTTGATTGAACTAAAAACTAAAACAAAATTTTAAGCGCCTGTCATTTAAAATTAATGAATACCTAAAGGTGCAAAGCTTCTAAGCCGACTGGTAAAACGAAAACGTTGAGTCTCCGTGGATAAGTTTTTGCAAACAAATATTTGTATACTGTGGATTGTTTGCTAATGCTGACAGACGAGTAGAGTTAGAATTAGAAATTATGAATATTCTCAATAATAGAAATTGCATGCATAGGAGTATAGCATGAAGGAACAGAAATAGATAATATTTTCTATTTTAATGATTTGTAAGGTAAGTTATCACATTTAACTGTTAATTAATGAAAAATCAAATAACGAACGAATCAAAAACACATACATAGATATGTATCTATACAATTGAGAAACTGTCAAACTGATTTCAAATTTAATGATCAATGAATGCTATGAAATACAGCAGGTGTCAAAAACAGGCAAGAGCTAAAATACAGCCAAAATGTTTGGGTCATAAAATACTTAGACTATGATAGTAGAAATGTATAGAGCTTAAGTTTAGCTTATATTGTTTTTTAATTTAGCATCACCAGAAAATTTGACCATAAAGGAAAGTTTTAACAACTATGTATGATAATTTATATTTGTATCTGAAATATAAAAAAACAAGTTAGCAAGTTACTTTACCTAAAATGTTAAAATGTATATACTATTCAATTATAATTATGCCCTGGTATGTCAGCCCTGATAAATATGTTTCTACATATTGTCCTCCATTCAATGGCACAGACACGTACATGCATTGTCTTCAGATGTCATCAAATAATAAACACAGCTCAAACACTCAGGAATTTCGGCGCAAGGGTTATCCATAGGAAGTCAAGAAAAGATTCAGCGAAAGACCTTATCGACAAGCACGCTCGGTTAAAAATCTTCCCAAAATGTCGCTAACAAAGAAATACTGTATACTGAAAAGTTTTATTATAATGTAGGTATATATATCCAACTCTGAATTATAAAGGAATATATAATCCTGTAACACAAAAAGATTTGCTGATAATTTTGTTTCTAAGTTTCCTTCGTTTTGTTTCTTTCTTAGAGTTGGGTTTTTAATTTATCTATTTACTTATAAAACGTCAATGTAATAAAGAACATGTTACAACATTAAAGAGATTAAAGAGAATACAATTAAGGTAAACTATTTCGAAAAGTCCTAGTCAATGCCATTTATGCTTTTAAATTTGCATATAAGATAGGTCCGGCTACGGCGAAGGATCTTGATCCGAATCATAGGAATTTGTGTTTTGGGACAAACAATCCCCCTATATCTCTTAGTAGATAGCGGTCGTTCTTTTTAAGATGGGATGGGTAATTTTCTGCAGTTTATCAATCGATTTAGATGGGAGCCCGTAGAATTTTTCTCAGAGATTCTTAATATATAGTTATTATTTAAGTAAGTAAGTATAATAAGGTATAATAGTTTAAACTTGCTACCTGGACAACATATTTTTTTTTACCTTATTAAACTATTATACCTTATTATATACATCCTGAGACGGTCACACCGTGGCAATCTCTATTATAAAGTAAGTATAAGTTAAGTAACTAAGTAATAGACAAACGTTTACAAATTTTCTAGCAAATATGTGAGTAATGTGAGAATTATATATAATTTTAAAAAATTACATTTTTATTGTTATCATAATATCTATAACAAAGTATATGTGGATTAATTGTGATACTTACTTAGGTCTTTTCAATGGCTTCTCTTTTTTCAATTTTTTCAGTGGCTTTTTTCCTGCGGTCAAAATTATGGACATTTTGAGTTCATAAATTGACCATCCAATCTTACTACAAATGTTCAACCCCGCTCTGAATGAGTAGACTTCTTAATTGAATGTAGAATCTAGTTAGAAATGATAATTTCCAATGGGGAATCTGCTAGCAGCAGATATTTTTCAGTGTTGAGTGAAACTGATTGGGAGCCTGGATATCGCCAATGATTATGCTGATTCTCTATACTCTATCTAAACTCTAACAAATGAGCCCATTTTCAGCGTGTGCTTACACTCAGTCAGATCAAACATTTACCATTCAGCGATAATTTTACCTAAGCTATACTGACAAACAAGCAAGCCCCTTCCCCGTTCACAGCCCCTGTAGACAGAAATGTTATAGTAGGTAAAACAATATGGTAATCAAAACAAAATCTTATTGAAACCTTTCTACCAGAAGTTTTTCTTTCCATGTGTGTTTATTTAACAAGTGTAAATCGCTTGTTTGAGTGGAGTGGAGTATTCACCCGCTGATATGACTCTGTTTTGTTAACTGTTAAAAAGGTTTGAAATATTTTGTTTCTTGAAGATTCTCTCACAATATTTTGAAAAAGTTTATGACAGTTTCTCCATAAAGTCTAATTGTTTAAGAAAGGATATGTTTTTCGGTTGTCATTCTGATTTCTTTTCATTTCTTCATTTTTAGAATGCTCATTGATGTAAATGAGCTGTTTATATAATCAGTTTATACCTACCTATAGTTGTAAAGTCATTGTATATCTAAACCTATTTTGCATGCAAGGAGTTTTGTCTGATACTAAGACACTGACAAATCTTCTTATTTAGCCATCTGATGCAGCCCTTTTAACCTTTATCGATTTTCATCAAGATTTGAACTCGGGGAAACTCCCGACGGGAATAAAATATCCGTTGTCCATTTTAGTGTCCGGTTGCTATGGAAGTTCTTATCGTCTAGCAACATCTTTTTAAGTTCCTTCAGCACTGATAATGTCCTTTTAACTTTTAAATATATCCATTGGTTTAAAGGCAAATCATTTACAATATTTAGGTATATATTCCCCCTGAAGATTATACAGTTATAACTTTTGTGAAATCAGAGAAGGTGTCCAAAACCACCCTCCACTAAAGATCAAAGACATGTTTAGACAATATTATTCGATCAAGATCAGCAGCGAAATTATTAAAAATAAGTGAGTTCAGTATATGAAAATTTAAATAAAGTCTTAGAGAGAGTGAGCGACTTCTCAGGGTTAAAGAAAAACTGCCTCATGAAGAATGTAACGGAGAGTTTATTGGAAGCAGCACCCGAGACAAACATACGGTGAACCCTTCCACTTCTATTTTTAACCTTAACTCTGAAAGGTGTCATAGAGTTTAGCCTAATCACGTTTTGCATAATTGCTTTTCGCATACCTACATAAGTAAAAATTTATATAAGAAGCGGGCAACCATCGTGTTGACACGATAGTCTGAATTGCTGAATCGCAGCCACCTCGTTGATTGCTTTCATACGTCGTCATCTCGAGAGGAGGTGCAGTAGCATGCCTGACTATGCGATTAAAAGCAGCATTCGCAGTGTATTGCCCGGTTGAACATGCCGCCATATTGCCTGCGAAAAATGGAACAAGCAGCCTCGAATTCAGGTTTCTTGGATGCAATTGATTTGAGGAGGAGACTGAAGTCCATGCTGCTGTGCCGGAACTTGCACAAGGTTGAGAAAGCGAGTATATTGGTTCATTTTTGGTAGGTTATAAAGCCATGCAGACAGGACGCATAACACCCAAGATTTTAGCATGGATTGAGACAATCTGTTGGAACATTTCAGGTGCCAATTAAAAAATCCCGTCCATGTAAATTGTATCAACTGCAGCACACAAATGTCACAGATTTTGAGTAGTTCCGAAGATGGTTATTTTGTCCTCCTCACCGTCATTGACCAGTATCATATTTCTACCATCGAATGTTCTTGCCCATTGATCATCAGTACTATCTCAGCTCTAGTATGGGGTTTTGGTGGAAGCCTTCTTTGCCTTAATCTGTATAAAGAAAATCTGTGCTTGGAGAATCCTGGCTGTGGATCTGCATTCTCTTCGTTTTTCTGGTTTATTCAGAAAGTAGATAATTTTACAATTAATTTATTTGTTGAAGTAGACACACACACCACCTAATTTGTTTAAACAATCATGTCTAAACATGGTATTATAATTAGGAATATCAATTAGGTCATTATAGAGACCAATGCGCGAAGATTGTAAATACCTACCTTGTTATTTATAAAAACTTGTAATACCTAATAACTCTTTATTGTAATAATACCTACCTATAATTATTCTGGTTAGATTCAAATTTATATAATTGAATCAAAGCAGAATTTAATATTTAAAATTTGTTTTCCATAATCAACGCATTTATTGAAAATTCAGAGGTCTTTTAAATTCAATGATGAATTTTTGAAACTGGATCAATATTTTAATGAGGAAATATATGTTTTACCTTGAGTAATTAATTGAGAAAGTGTTGTAGTCTCAAAAGTAGTTGTAGTAACATTATCATTGGTAGCTGTAACGTTATTTTTTTTATTTGACAATAATTTCTCAGTAGCTTTTAAATCATGAAATCGTTAAGCAAATAGATATTCATTGTAAATAAAATTTTAGCTTGAATATGGGACAATGCCATAATTAAGTGATTAAAAGTGGCTAATTAAGTCCATAAAAGTGATGTATCCAATCATATTAATCCTTATGCATTCTGGAGTATAATATAGTTTAAGAAATAAAATATACAAATTGTTTTTTTATTGGATTTAACCGCAATATCTGTTACCAATAACAACATTCAAAGTAAGGGGTTTCAGGGATTATAAGCCATGAAGTTTAACCGTTTGTCCCTGTGCCACTTTTACAACTCATTATCTTGACAAACAAATGGATACTTTATTAAAAATTAAAAAGATACTGATCTGTATAATTCAAACATGTATTAATTTTCGGCATTTCCCCTTAATCATATACAAATACTAAAGTAGGCTAGAGGATAACATAAATTTAAATTTGTTGTTAGCATATAGACATTTAACAAGATATAGATTTTACATTATTAAGAACTATATAAAAAAATAATGATTGAGAAGTCAAGAAGGCTTATGTTATTTTCGTTGTTGGGGTTCTCGATTTCTTATTGTATGTATGTGTCGATTTTGAGAATTCATTGTTTCCAGGATCTTGTATGCGTCTGATTATTTACTGTCAGCATGCAAATGTCGTCACGTATCTACGGTATCTATGTCCATGTTTGTGATAGTTGTTGCTTTGAGGAGGTCCATGAAGACGACGATAGCGAGTATACCCGAAGTTGAAGAGTCCATTGGGAGTCCGGAAATCTGTTGGTATTGAAGGTTATTGTATTGGGAAAAGGTGTTGAGGATTACTGTCAGAAGGTTGTTGACATTATTATCTTCAAAACCATGTAGATTAAATTTGTGTTCTTATAGCTTGGATGGCATCCTAGCACGGAATTGAGGTATATAGGGCCACAACGTATAGGCTGAAGGGATAGGTATTTGTATTTGGTTTTGCTTTCTGCTGATGGGTCTTAGATTTTCGATTAATTCATAAATGTTTTCTAGGTGGGCTGGGATGTACTTGAAGTATGGGCTTTAGGATGGTTGAAAGTAACCGAGCGATTTTCAGTGACGGATGTTAATGTTAATGTTTGAGACTATGGGTCGAATTTTCAGGGGGGTTCCTATTCTTGTGCGTTTTGATTAAATGATAGAATTTAAGTAATTTATAGGTGTTTTTAAAGAAAGGAATCCCCTGCTTTCACAAAAATATGTACCGATCTTAATTAATATAACATTTTTAATCTGAATACAAATTTTACAAATTACAAAATACAGCAACACGATTATTTTACACTATTTCGCCACATAATATAGGTAAACATTTCCTTAAATCTAATGGAACAAGAAAACGTTATTTGAACAAAAAATATTCTTTATTTTAATAAATGCACAAAATAAAATGAAAATGAAAAACATCTGAACAAATAACACTATTTAAAATATTTGAAAATGCACAAAAAGTGTAAGGACATTTCAATATTAATTCGCATTAAAAAAGGAGATACAAAGAATAAATATGCGGTGCTTTTTGTATAAAAAAATTACATTGGATCATTCATTAAAGCAGTATTTTAACTAATATTACACAAGAAGCTATCCGTAAACTGATAGCTCTAAAACAATTTACATACTTTAACATTCCATTTCTCAATTAAATCAATTTAAAAATAATCCCAATTTTAATGTGTACGGAATCAAAAATGATAATGATAATCAAATGCAAATTTTGATTATTGATAGTGATAGTATTTGAAAAATTTGAAGTGATTAAAATTAGACTTGTAATTTTTTGATCATATTTCTGAAGTCATGAATTCTTATAAACGAATATTAACAAACTACATATTTTTAAAAGCTATAAACTGACTATAAGTACGCAGTTTTGTTAGGGATAAGCCATGAGCTGGATCTTTCCTGAATCCCTAAATTTGTTCTAATGTTTTTTATATATAAAACACTACCTATGGTGAGGCTCGAACCTGCAACCCCTCGGATGACGGATGAGAGGCAGGCTACAAATAGTCAATCAGCCTGGGGGATTGCTCGGTATCAAATCGGAGGAGAATGCTAATTATTGTGTTTTTGTGAAGGTGTAGACATTGCCTCTGATTTGATGAAGGCATGTGATATTGGCGAGAAGAGTTATGCCCCTTTCAGGAATGAGAGACAATCTGAAGATATTCATAAATATGTGAAGAAGAAGATATTGAAAGCAAGTGGGAAGGACTTAATCTTGAAAGCTGTTTGGTCGCATCATAGTGATGGCACAGAGGCGCAATCTCAAGATGATGGAATACATCTTTTCTCCCCTTGGGACCACTACCCTGGGCTCTCTCTACCCCAGACGGATTACTCAGGAAAACAAACAAAGCTTCCTTAACCACAATTTTACAAAAGAATGTGACAGTATCAGACTAACTCCCACCAAATCTGGCTTCTGTGGTCGATGGAATGAACTTGGTTCAAAGAGTATAGCCCGAATAGATGTTTTGTAAATAATTCTATCAAGAACAGTGAGAGATTGGCACGAGGTGAAAAGACCGGACAGAAGCTGCAGAGTATCACATGCACACAGATCGTGAGGCAATGGTAACAAAAGCAGTCTAATTAGGTTCATTTTCAGTGAATGGAGAGGAAGCCATTGTACAGAGAGAAACTACAAGAGAAGATTCTGTATACAACTGTAGATGACAAATCGTACAGAATTACATCACAGGACAGTGAAGAGATACTAGGTTCAGTTCCAGCAGGAAGAAACAGAAGTTTGATATATTTTGTTTTTTTCTCTGGAAGCAGTACGTGGTCGCTGTGCTTTAACATATTCAATTTTGGAAAATGGGAGATAACTTATATAAAGCTGCCAAATCCCACAATGCTATCACATGTTTTCTAACTCTAGGCATAGGTTTAATACCTTCCCACAAAACACTATTAGCATTCTCGTCCTAATTTATACCGATGAGCAAAAATTCGGACATTGACTAATACTCAGCTATGTACTTATAAACTGAAAATATTTCTGCTTTCGTCACTATATTTAAAGATTACAAAATGGTGCAAAATAAAGGAGACCTCGCCTTAATTGACTAGATTGTTCTAAAAGTTTTACAACATTAAAGAAATCAAAGTAACTTCGTTTTCAGGATGATAATATGTTCCCATTTTAAGACCTGCTTTTAAGTAGGAGGCAACATATCCCTCATTATTTCCAATATCTGACAGACATAAGTAGAAGATACTTTAGAGGAAGATGCCTTTACCAAGACAAATCGTCCACGATTGGTGAAGGTTTACAATCCTCCATTTCTCCCAATTCATTCTCAAGAGTCAAAATTTGGTTTCCAGAAGAGCAGGGCGTATCGCTGTGACCATCAATGTCCACATCCTGATTGTCACTTTAGTGGGTGGTCGCGCATACCATTGGAGGAGGGTCTCCCTTTTCAATGACTCTATCGAAAAATTCTAAAATGTATAGTTAAAGAGCTTATGCAATTTATGAAATGAATCATAATACCTTATTGTGGTAATTGTGCTACTGAAATCCTATTGAAATTTCAAAGAATAAACAATAATGAAAATAGAATTAATAATATATTTGAAATCAGTAAATAAAATTGGAGACTATTTCATTATAATGCTTCACTCTTAATAAATAATTTGACATTCAATATAGTCTCCTAAATACTTTAACCTTAACTTAGTGATTTTTGTTGGGAAAATGAATGCTCAAAAATGGATTCTCACGCAAATTTGAATTTATAGAATGAATTATGTCTAATGCAGATAGTTCAAATTCTGATGTTCTGACTGCTATTCAATTTTCTGAACTATAATGATGCCACGTTTTAACACATGTTGTTTTAATCTCGGGGAACAGAAAATCCTGCGTGACGTAATACTATATAAAATTTGCGGCAAAGTGTGGCAAAAATGGGCTAATACAGCGGTATTAGTATTTAGGATCCATTTTTGGAGTATTTTCAATTAATAAAAAATACTCCATTGATCCAAGTTGTTTGAACAATACGGTTTGTAGCTTTAAATCATAACTTTCTTACGCAAATCTGAAAAGTTCTTTCTGCAGTCATAATATTTTTCCGCTGTTAGAGAACTGTGCAGCATACTTTGCTAAGAAGTAATGGCTGACTTCTAATCACGATTGAAACTCCCGATTAAGCTCGCCTGCCTGCAGCTGCCATGTTTCTAATCAGAGAATCAGATCACCACTCTAACCCCTTGTATTCATTACATCTCTATGATATATATATATATACAAAACTTAAGACTATGAGCGAATGGCCCGAAATATCATTCATACGAGCCATCTTTGGATCGAGGATTGGATTAACAGTATTATTGTATTCATTTGGATTGGACAAATTATAACTGAAAATAATTTGCTTTTTATTGTGTTAATTAATAAAGTACTTACCACCGATTGTAATAGTATAGTATCCCTCACACTTTTTGGCCAACAAGATGTCAGACAAAATTAAATGTTTGAATGGCTTGTTTCGCAAGGATAACACTGAAGCAGTCGCGAGCTCTAAATGAGCTCATTAGGCCAACATGTAAGAGAAATTTAACCCAGATGGGATATTAAACTTTTCAAGTCTTTATTTAATTAGTATATTGACAAAAGTATTAAAACTATCAAAGAGTAAACTTTTTCTTCAATGAAATAATCCAAATAGCCTTCAATAATTTAAATTCTGATTTCAATGTGTTTTATTGAAACTTAAAAGTAAAAATATATTGCTTTTTTGTTTCAGTACTTGAAATAGAGCAACAAAACATATAAAATAACAATTATGAATACCTTTCAATCAAATTGTTATGGATTATCTGACACATTATCTTATATTTGACACAAAACAGAATTATCATACAGTATTACCTAAAAATTATAATGTGTAAATTAAATCCTAAATCAGGTAATAGGAGACACCATTAGTATAGTATATTTTGTCTAACTGTGAAAAAAAATTCCTAAAATATGTCATCCAAAATGTGTGATCCAATATAATTTCATTAATCATCACTGTCATATCTGCTATGTGTTTTGTTTTCTGGGTTACCTGCTATGTGCTTTTCCAACATTATACCTGCTATTTGTTTTTGCAACACTATTGAAATATCTGCTATATGAAAAACATAACAGCTATTACTGCAGCAATGATGTAATTTATTTTTACATTGTCATATAAATAGTTATTTGATAATTTATTGATTTGAGAAATGTTGCTAATCCTTGAGCAATATTACAGTATGTATTACAGACATATTGTATCACATGGATCCAACTTTTAAGGGTATTTGGTATCCATATGTATATATACCATCTAATTAAAGTATTTGGAATGATTAGATGGTGTAAGTACACATTATGTGCATATTATGGACTATATGTATTTGTAATGCAATCAAATCAATTACCTAATCTTTTCTGTTAGTGTTTACACTCTTGGTCTAGAGTCATCTGGAGTCCCTAATCATAACTATGTTTTAATATGTATCTAAACACTACCTAGTTTAGGGCTAATATGAAATTCATATTCATAAAAGAGATACACTTCAAATGCATTATTTTTATAACATGTAAATCTATTTATTATAAGAAATTTAATCAAAATATTATTTTCGATATTTCAAGTTTAATAATGGATTTTGGATATGGATTTTTTGGATTTCATTAATTTTATGAAAACAAATGTTGGATAAGTACCTATAGGTTGCCAACTTTCTGCTAATACATTTATGAAATATATGTTTAGCAATGAACATAAATGATTTTAATTATCAGAGCATTTTAATGTTTGCATGGTTCTAAAAAATGTTTATGTCTAAAGAAAGGATTAAAATTAATATATTAAGTGGAGATTTTGATTTTTGCTTGTCCATTAATGAAATAATTTAAAATACATATCATATACATGTTAACATATATTATGGTGCTTACACATATTTTTTAAATATTGAATAAACCAAAATACAAATAAATTTAGCAGTGAAAGCTATATAAATGACTATAAATGAGCTGTGAATTTAATGGTTGATGAATGAACTGTATTGAATTTGAATATTGAATTTAATGAACAGTAAGCATCTTGTTTTCATCAGTGAGAATTACCAGTACAGATGTAAGTTGATCAAAAACATGTTACCATTTTAAGAAATATAATATTCAATTCCAGTTAATACAGCTGGATTATTACACATTGAAATATGTTCTTTGTGATAAATTTTAATTCTGAAACAATTAATGGCATATTACCACTAAATGTATCATTACAGAATCCAGAATTAAACTTACTCTTGTAGAAATATATGTTCCACGTTATTTTAATATAGCGGTGTTGATTTACTCTATAATCATTGGCTCAAATAAATAAATACGAATATAATTGTTAAAGATGTAAACAGCTTTCAAACTACGAGCATAGCTTTTGCATAATTATCTGAAATTTTTATGGTACGAAAATAGATACTTAAATACGATAATATTTGATTCTGAGTACGAAGATAGCTTTCAAATTATAATAATAATAATAATAATAATGTTTTATTTCATGTAAAATTGCAGTTTAACATTTTAAATATGAAAGTTACATTTTATGTAGCAGAAATATAATAAAAAATGAAATTAGATTAAAATGTAAAATAAAATGCAATTATGTAAAATTTCGAAAGATTTCAGTTACGCAGATAGAGCAGTAATAAAATTATAAGGCAGAGTAAGTTCAAAAATAAAATAAAATAAGACAGTCAGATTGTCTTCCAGATGACCTCCATGTAGGTGGGACACTGCTGTGGGAATAAACGATCGTCGGTATAAATCCGTCCTGCAGGTGATTTCTGTCCATACATTTCGGGTAGCTGATAGTCTACTTCTTCCTGCTTCGTTTTGTTCTTCGTTACGGATTATACATTGTACAAAATTCCTGAAAAGTTCTTTATATTGTCTGTTTAAAATATTTTATAAAGTTCTTGTTTTGGTGAGATTATACATGAGACTTTAACATAAAATTTTACAGTCTTTCTGATCATAATTCTTATATCTATTACAGTGAGGCTGTTTCCCAGGGTGTACTTATCTATGATAGATAAGTACACCCTGCTGTTTCCCCAAAGCTGAAAAGCATAGAGCTAAGTTAGGAATGATAATAGTATTAAAAAGCGATTTCGTGAGATATGGAACTATTCTTGTCAGGCATTTAATTTTATAGCTAACTTTTTTTAACAATATAGTTTACGTGATAGTATAATTCAATTCTTCTTGAAATATTTAGAGTGTTAAAGAAGACAATTTCAAACCAACAATTGAGAGATCATCCACTGCAAGCGCCTCCAGTCGAAGACAAATTGTCACTGATTTTCCTGAGTGCTTAAAGGACCAGATTCTGTCATATATATTAATTGATATCATATACTATATTAATCAAAAAAAGTTGCTTATTTTCATGGAATTTAATCCGGATCCTCGCATTATTTTATCCGTCCAATTAAAAGAAAATCTCTCTGTGGAAATGATTTACTGCCTAATGGTCGTATTGAGAGAGTTAGTCAACTTCTAAATATACGGGCACGATCAAAGTCATGGCTCTCCTCTACACCCCCAGTTGACAGTATTCATTGGGCCATAGATTATCTGGAATTCGAAATTACAGCTTTGTACGAAGCAAATGATGATGGAGTTACCTATGTAGCTCGTGTTCGCGCCAGTGCTCATTGAATATTTATTCAGTAAATGCTGCTTCAAGCGCTGCGGTCATGCTTTCAATCAGATGTTCGAAACACTTACTGATACTTTCACACTTGAATTAAACCATAACCAGAGCAGGCTAAATGCGTTACTTATAATTTTCGTTCACAAAGACATTGTTGCTAACATGAGCATTGCCAAGATCATTGCCAGATTTGCCAAGTTCAAGCATCGGAGAATGAGACTGACAAACTCCTTATAGTTTGAGGCACTTTGTAAATCTACTTTTTTATAATGATTTACTTTTTTGAATAAATAAAGTGTAATATTAAAGTACAGTTAAATTGACTTATTAATTCAATTAAATCAATTAATAATAGAAATATGTTTCCATAATAAAAGTTTAAATATCGAATTATTTGAGAATTTTGGAGCTGCACACATCCCTCTGAAGAAATCCTAGATGCGGGCCTGATAATCGCTGACCTACTTAATCACATCGCAACATTCTTCCTATAACTTGAACCATCTTATCACGCACT
>JAYMFX010275881.1:0-10162 GCA_036784945.1 Monocelis spectator
TGTTAACTATAGACTAACTACCATAAACCTCCATAAAAACTTCTTGATAGAAATAAGAGCAAGTCTTTTTATTAGGAACTTCCTAATAGAAAGACACTTTGTTTATTTTTCTATGTAACAACTGGATAAGTATAAATTTTTAAGTATTTTGCCCATTTGATAATTTGTAAAGTACTTTTAATGCTCTTCATAATTTAGTTATCTCTCAATATTTATTATATATATTAGCTACTATTTATTTACATTTGTTTATTTGATTCATCTACCAATAATAATACATATATGTTCAACCATTTCAATCACTTTTAAAGTTCCTTGTCAAAAAACTTCTATGAGTTGAACTTATTTAATGGTATTTGGTTTACTCAGATGTTGAATCAGATAAAGATAAGGTTATATAAATTTACATCAAGTTTTATTTACTTATATTTAAAAAAAACAATAATACTTATGTATATTTGTATATTTTATAAAATATTTGTTACATCACAATGGATTAATGTGGGCTTGAAATAACTGCCTGGATATTCTTTTTACAGCATTATATAATTTAATTAGACACAAAATTATTTTCTAATATATTATAATGTCTTGATTTAAGAAAATATATTATAGGTTATATACTTACAATGTATCTACGGTATTACTGAAAATGAAGCAAAACTGAAGCTTATACTGCATTAATAAATATTTTGTTTCATACTATGCATGATTTAAATATTGTTGTTCTGATTAACAGATTAGGCAGACTTAAGAATTTTTAGATGATAAGTATCTGATAGTTAAATAAGAGTAGTTCATAACTTCAATACTTAAGCTTCTGAAACTGCAAATAGAGACATACTACAAATAGGAACTCATGTAATGTCTGCTAAATGAAAATGAATTGCATTATTTTATTATAGCTATCAATGAGAAGTGCAACAAATAAACGTGAGACTTTTTTTAAGGATGGTTCTTATGATGGCTTAAAATCTGACAAAATTGATTCAATTCTAAGCAGCAAATTGGGTGAAATGGATGGATTAGGCAGTGTGAATGGTGGTTCAAGTGTTCTAGGTATGAAATCCAATGCATTTCCCTCTAACCTTTCCACAACAAAATTCTCAAATGGTGGCAGTCAAGGAGAATTTCCTGTTGGCTATGCATCAATACCAAATCAGGTTTGCTAATTATCTAAGTACTTAATTTCATTTAGTATATTTCTTTATAAAGCATGAACATATTGTTAATGGTTATTAGCTTGGAAGACATGACCTAAAAATAAGTGTTAAAATGAAAATATTGAATCGGGTTACCAAATTTTAGGAATTTATGTGTTTCCTAAATTATAAAACAATTATTTAGTGTTAGAGGTAATTTATTTAAACATTTGAATTTCATACTTTCAACTGTATTAAATAGTCGTGGGTACTTTGATCATTCTTTAGCATCAGAACTGCAAGAGTGCTAACTAGGTCACAATTTTGCAGCGATGATTGTTGAGAATATATCTCTGTTGGTTTGTTTCATTTGAATCTGTGAACTTAACTCGGAATGTGAATCACTTTTTTATGTCGATCAATTTTACATTTACAGTGCTCTAGATATATTAAAACCTGAATTAAATACACATTCATCATATCTTATTATAAATAAGTAACAAGTCAATATCGTTTGGTAGCAATAATTGGAAATTATATCCATTTAGTGTTATCAGCAATATATTGAATGCTGCTATCGTATTGTCACAAAGTTTTTGTGAAGATATGTATTTATTTATTTACATACATAGTTAATCTAAGAATAATGCAAAATTAATTGTTTAAATGATAAGGCTTTAATTAATGTGATATTTATAAATTAAATAAATTTATTTCAGTTAATTTCTTTACAAGCAGGGCTATTTTAACGATTATTTTCTTATGTAAATCGCTATTAATTAATCGTATCAAGTTACTCTATATTTATAGTAGAAATCTGAGTGAGGTTTAGTATAGCCTCTATTGATTTACATATCAGTTGGTACAATATAATTGGTATCGTATTCGATAGGAGGTTGAACTGTCTGTATAGTTGACATAGTTAAGCAGTATATTCAATTATCCTGTAAGATATCACATCCGGATTGAACATTCGGAGAAAACGCTGGTTCATAATCATTGTTAGGATAGTATAGATGCTATTATGTATTCTACAATATGGAATAACATTTAGGATTTTATTTTTAGGCTTACAGAAAAGCAGTTCGTCGTGGTTTCGAATTCAATTTGATGGTTGTTGGTGAATCAGGTCTTGGCAAATCCACTTTCATTAACTCCCTTTTCATTACAGACCTTTATAATGCGGAAAATTTAGGTCCATCTAAGCGCCTTAAAAAGACAGTTTATGTTGAACCGCACACTGTCATTTTAAAGGTGAATTTCTTCATTCCTATTCTGTTCTATATCGATGTCACCGCACAAATCAACTACTATGCATTTCAATTGGATTGTCTATGAATGGGATATTTTAGGAAAACAATGTCATTATGAAACTGACCCTAGTCGATACTCCAGGATTTGGTGACGCGGTGGACAATACGAATTGTTGGCAACCAGTTATGGATGAGATCAACACTAGATTTGAGGAATATTTAAGCAATGAAAGCAAAGTTAACAGAACTTCATTCTCCGATCGCAGAATTCATGCGTGCTTATATTTCATCCCGCCGACAGGTGATCACAAAATTATTATTCATATTTTCATTTACTTATTATGCGCTTAGCATTCAGTGTTTTTTTTATCAATTTTACATATGTTTGTGATTTTAGGGCATGGTTTACGCCCTTTAGATATAGAATTTATGCGTCGAATTATGGATAAGGTGAATCTCATTCCAGTTATTGCTAAAGCGGACTCCATGACTGTGGATGAATGTCGTGACTTCAAGAAGACTATATGGAATGAATTGATTCAGAGCAAAATAAAAATTTATGATTTTCCTGAAAATGATGGCTGTTTAACAGGTGACAATGGGAAACGTTTTTGTTTTGTGGTCCTAATACCTCTCCTTGTGGTACTCCCGATAAAACATTTTATTCAATTTTTTAAATATATTGATTAGATTTTTGACTTTCCAAAAAATGATGATGACATTTAGACAGGCGAGAATATAAAATGTTAGGTCTTCGAACCTAATATACCTCTTCTCCTTGAGGTGAGGTATTGGGGAGGTTTATTTACCCGAAACTAGAAGTCTAGTTTTAAAAATAATGAGTCAAAGAGGCTGTGTTGTAATTCGTTATCGACATGTTAAATTCATGGCGAGTAGATATTTACCACTCTATCTATTCCTACAGTAAATTCTTGTATCGAGCTGTGCATTGAAGTTGTCCAATTCCATACGCATTTTATTTAGATAAGCTATTGTTTATAATTTGTATGCCTTCTAGCTGGCTGACACACTTACAAAGCCTCTCTCTAACTGACATTAGATTATCTCAATCTGTTGATTGATTCAACATGGAGGTGTATTTGGCAATGCAGGTGACTAAGTAATGACCATTCTTACCTAACTGCAAAGATATCTTCTCTCTCCATCTCTTATTACACATTTTTCATTATATTCGCACACTATCTTTGCGTATCTTAACGCATTCAATTGATACTTATTAGTTAGTCTTCATTATCATCATTTAATGCTTTTTTCTTAGTCACTCTATTTCTTCCTGTATGTAAGTAGTGAGTGGTCTGAATTATTTTGGAATGTATCAGAAGTCGAGCGATAATATCGAGTAAATAAAATAGTGTATTGTAAACAATACTCAAAGACGCAAAAGCGTTACATTGTTATTTAATTGAATTAAAAGGAATATATATATATATTATTAATTGTAGGCATTGATGATGAAACGGAATTGACGAAATATCGGCGCCTCAAAGAACGAATTCCATTTGCACTGGTTGGTGCTAATACAGTTTTAGACAAGGGCAATAAAGTGCGGGGTAGAACATATCCTTGGGGTGTGGTTGAGGTGGACAATTTGGAGCATAATGATTTTGTGGCGTTGAGGAATTTGATGATCAAAACTCATATGCAAGTATGTACAAGTTAGGAATTCATTTGTCAGTGCGTGGAAGAGTAAAGTTCACTTCACATTCTTTGATTAACATATTAATGATTTATTATGATTTCAGGATCTGAAAGACGTCAGCAACCATGTGTTGTATGAGAATTACAGGCACGCGAAATTATCTGGCATTGCCCATGAAGGCAAGTTCCAGACTAAAGATGGCAAAGATCCAATGACTCACATGGAATCTGAGAAAAAGGAGCATGAAAATAAGATGAAGAAAATGGAAGCCGATATGGAACAAGTTTTTGAACAGAAGGTCATCTATTGATTCTATTGATCTATCTACATATTCATAATATCGTATTGTACTTCTATTGGAGTGGAGAGATCTTTGTTTGCCTTTAGTCTAGTTCTCATGACTTTCTCATCGGTCTTTAAATCTCTCGTTGAGATTTCTGGTAATTCTGCTTATAAATACCACCTAACATATCTCGAAAACCTGAATCTTTGAGCGATTTGGTAACTCGCCGAGCCGAGTTTCACATTCGTAGAGCAGTTCCTGTGGATGAGAATGAGATATTTGATTTGAAATTGATATCGTCGTTCGTTTTTTACTTTTGAAATGTTGAGAGAGTTTTTCTTTCTGATTAATAATTGTTTGCATATGTAGATATCTAAGAAGTAATAACAACATAGAAAGAGCTCATTGAAAGTATCCTCCGACAATAAATCAACTCATCATCTCATACACATCAGTTTGTATTAATGATCTTTTCCCCTGCTCGGAGTTAAGATAAAATCATTCCACAATGATGGTATTAAATCGGTTGAATCGTTATCAGGATTAGTAGGCAGTAGAGTAGGCTGGCTGGTTGGTTGGTTGGTTCAATAGAAATATTTTCATAGCTGACATTATTTGCTAAACAGAATTGATTACTGAGCCTCTCTGACTCATTGATTCTACTTTTACAGATGTGGCCTACACTACACAATTCTTCTTCTCGCTTTAACTGAAAAGCGCCAACTTTCAAAAGAGAGAACTACTAAACTCCAACAGCTATAGACATATCGCAATTGGTCGTCTGTGTTCAGTGTAGGCAGACGCTTGTGTGTGTCACAGACTCGATCATCAGTCAGTTATAAATAAAGCAAACACACAGAGGTCTTTATTAGAAAGCCAGGCTGAAGTTTTTCATTCTGTTTCTGTTCCATCGCGATAGGCATCGTTATTGCACCCTTGATAGTAGAATTATCGAAGGAGGGAGATGATGGTATTCATTGGTTAGAATTTCCGATTGAACATTGAATTCCTGGTAGCTTGTGATATTCCAGCATATCTCCGTCAGAGATTCTCATCTGCCGTCGCGATGTAAGGATAAATGTAAAATGTCAATCTTTTATGTACACAGTCTCGGTCTTAGGTATACTATGCCATATTATAGTGCCATGGTCGGATCATCACTAATCATTAAAAATTAAAAGTCTTATCCCATATGCGCGCGCATTACTTTTATCCGTTTATCTTATGTAAGTAAGATTCACTCACTAAATCCAATCTAGTGTGCCACATGTTTAAACAATTTGTGTTAAATTGGTTAGGATAGAAAAAAAATAAATGCTACATGGAATTTTACTTGAATACTTACCACAACTCCTATCAATACATAGAGAAATATAGGTCTATTTAATAACTAATAATATGCTGTAATTTACCCTTTTTAGGTAAAGGAAAAGAAATTAAAGTTAAAAGAGTCTGAGCAAGATTTACAAAGACGAGCTGAACAGATGAAGAAACAGTTAGAGCAGCAGGAACAAGAATTGCAAGAAAAATGGAAACACTATGAAGCTGAAAAAGCCGCCTGGGAAGAAATCAATAAAGACGCTGAGAGACGCCGCAGTCTGGAAAATGTCAGCGGTAGCGATGGAAAGGAGAAGACCAAAACTAAAAAGAAGGGTCTCTTCTAGCGCGTCAGCCTTGCTTAAGAAGATGTCTTTAATTGCCCCCCATGCATATTTTAATCAATTCGATCTACTTTTACAAAAATATTTTACGTAGATCTTGATAAACAAAAAATGTTTTTATGACTATTAACTCTCTCTCTCTCCATCAAAATTCGCATTACATTTTCATTTGGTTACTTGTGATTGATTGTATCGCATCTATACCTATACATATTGATTATTTAATTTGAATGTTGTCTATATCTATGGAATACCGCTGTCATATTCTCAATTTATTGTGGGTGCAAATGAATTTCTATAACTGAATCTGAAATCTATAATTGTTAATTTAATAATATGTGGTATTTTTATTGGAAGATTTCTTTCAAATAAAAATCTAGGTATGTAAATTTTATCCAATCACAATTCGAACACATGAATTGATGACCTGTTAGTCAAGAAATCTTAACCAATCATAAATACGAATTTCTGTTCTGCTCGTTAATGATTGGTTAATATTTTTAACCAATGTATTTGATCTGTTTTCAGATTGTAAACGCAATAGAAATGGAATTTGTATTTTTCGAGTCTTATTACTGACTTTTTTTAATATGCAGTTTGTATTCAACGTAAGTGCAATATGTTTTGTGTTTAGGGTTGAGTGTTATAATTCAATTCATTTGTAGGTATGTCGAAGCATTTGAAAATTTTACATCTATTCTATCTTATATAACATTTGATTTTCCTTATTGAGATTATAAAAAAAATTGCCTTTTTAATAATCTTAAGGATTTTTTTTCTATTTTTCTGTTCAACTTTTTGTTTATTATGCATTTATTGTTTTCCATATTGTGTGTTAACATACCAAAATTGAATTCTTTTTATTATTGATTTTATTTCGATGAAAATCCAAATTGCACCATTTGTATCATTTAGGTATTTCATGCTTTGCTTATACCATACCAGTTACTATAACTATTACACTGAAACCGTACTATATATTTCTATGCATCAATCATTTTGTTTCCTAATTAATTGTTTCATTCCCTTCCTTATAAATTGCCAGAAAAAAATTATAGTAAAAATACATCTATATTTAATAACATATTATTTAGTTTTATCTTTATTTAAAATAAATAAATCGGTTTTAATGAATTTTACTAAGAATCAAGTTTTACCAGTTCTTAAAGTGTTACAAGTTGAAGATTTTTTGGAATGTGGTTATTTTTAATTTTAAGAGTACCTATATAACGCCTTATGATTGTGGTTATATGTAGCTAAGAATTATTAGTTCTATTATAGTCCATGCAAAGATTCTGCGTTTGTGTTTTTTTCTGTTAATATCTATATCCACAGATTATAGAATGAATTATTATTAAATTTATATCTGAGCAATCGTCCCGTAGCGTGTTTTTCTTTGGAGCGGTCTGTTTTCGAGTAAAGTAAAACTTTAAAATATAAAGGACATTTAATTACTATAGGATACTTCTACTTATTGTTTTTTCATAGCTTAAAATGTATCATTTAGAGCACAGAGGGCGGCTCGTCTATTATTTAAGCAAGGCATATATTTTATTTAAAAGTTTCTAATGTAAACAAATTCTAAATTCTTTCCGCAGATTGTATGTAACTAATACAAATTATACATTATACAAATATTAACACCACTATTTGCATATTAATATTCATTTGCTTGCAATATTTTAGAAAATAGTTGTTTTGTCTTAATTCCACATGTTTAATTTGTGGGTTTCTTTTATAGCTTGTTTTAGTATGCTATTATTATCTGTTGATATTTCAAATGACGAAATTCTTGGAATTACTTGACGATTAGTATCTGATTAAAAAACTATTTGATTTATTTAAATGTAATTCATCTTTTTTCTTTTTCTTTTTGTGATTGAGATTTTTTTAACTATGTATTAATTTTTGTGTTTGTATTATGTATTTTGTTAAACAACTTGCTAGAAGTTGTTTTCATTTAAAAGTGAAAATATTTTCTAATTTAATTTTTTGATTTAGTTGAAATTGTATTTGTTGTAGTCGATTTATTAAATAGCTTTTTAAAGTATTGCTTTTATAATTTTATATGCTCACATGTATCAGTCAATAAATCTCAGGAAATTTCAAATAATTTAGATGAATTTTAGATCAGTGCAAATATATATAATATTTCCAATGGATAGTTTGGGAAAAAATATTTCTGTAAATTTAGACCTGTCTCACTGTGTTTGGGACAATCTATTTTTGTCTATTTAGTGTTATATATGTATATTTTTAATTTAGTGAATGGGCAGGCTTTATAGTTTTATCAATATCAGGGAGTTCAAAATGACCATTAAAATCTATGTAAATTCATACACTTTATCATAGAGAGTGGATCTGCTTTTTCTCTATACTCTGTACTAAGAAAAAACATGGCTCAAAATATTTTTGCACTAATTTTGCACTGCACTAAAATTTAGACACAAAATGTTTTATTTAAATAATTCATTTCAGGTAATTTGCATCTTTCTTGTTATCATTCCAAATCATTGTTTTTAATTATATTCCTTAAATTGAAAATAAGTCACCCAGCTTTGCCTAGGGTATATGAAATATATTTCTGTTTTTGATATTTCATTGTGAATAAAAATTTAGGTTTCAATTATATATTAAAATATCAAGAATATCAAACTTTCCTTGATTAAATTATTCAACTAAAAAATTTGCCAAAACAGTCAATTAAATTGCTACAGAATCTACGCACCTACACATTATAACATCAAATCATATTTGTCAACATAAAGTACATTTATACTTAAGTATATTTGTTGATCAATATAGCAATCAACAGTTGAATTATATAAACACACCTTTACATAATTTAAGACATCTTAATTTGTTATATACATATATTACATGACCAGCAGTAACCATTTGAATGACATTAAGGTATAGCAATATTCACACTCTAAGCATCATTGAATACATGAGACAGTTATCAACCCTAGTTCATGATGAGAAGCAATTAGTAAAAGAAATATTATGGCTAGTTCAATATGATGGACTATTGGAATTCATATATACACAAGGTTGTTTGGCATGATTTTAGTATTTAAAAGTTTAGGGTTTAAAAATAATTAAACTAAATTAGAAAGAACAAGACAGCTAAAGTATCATAATATGCATCAAATTTACTCTGTGCATTATTTACTCAAGCCTTAAATGCAATTTAACATTTTTATAACAACATATGGACACATAATTAGCCTAATAAATAATCACAATGATGCAACATTGATGATAATGTGCATATCAATTTTACTGATATATAGATATTTGTTCACTTTAAAATTGTATATAATTTTGTATTATAATACAATAATTATAATTTTTTAATCAAATCTATTAGCTGTTCTGCAGCAGCCAATTCATATAATTTAGTTGTATAATTTATCTCAATCAGCAATTATTGTATAATATTTTGTTTGAAGTTTACTTGAAAAAATCAGGTTAAATTAATCAATAATTTGTTGGAAGCACAAAGATTCTAGTATGAAGAATGCATGAGGATATTTTTTGTTTATCTATTATTCTTTACTTTTTATTTTGCTGATTAAATTTAAAGAAATATTCAATTACCATTTTCAGAATGGCTGCAAGATATGCCAGTTCAAGTGATGAATCTGATGGGCCCCATTATGAGGTTGATATGAATGATATAGTTTTTAATAGCGATGGGGAGGCAGAAGTTGTAATTGATCGAAGTAATTGTTATCCCATGTTTAATGACAAGAAAACTAGCGAACAAAATTTCAACCTCTCAAATAATCAAATGAGAGATCAGCGATCTAGGCATTCTTCTGCACGTTCTGAGCAACATATCCGGGGTTCTAGGGGACAAAATCGAAATGCTAATCGAGGGAATGTACCCTATTTTAGACAGACAAGTAATGATCTCCATCGAAACAGTAAGCCTCAGCAAAACTTACCGAAAGTGTTCAATCCCAGATTTAAAGAAAATCTGTTGCCCTCTACAAATAATAATAATGAAGCTTTTAATCCGAAGAATCAATCAAAATTTCCACCTAATCATAATCCGACAGCTAATAATCAACGAGGTGGTGCGTCTCAATTCACTGGAAGAGGTCGTGATTCTAGAGGTCGTGGCTCTAGAGGGCGTGACTTTAGAGGTCTTGGCT